>JXOV01002981.1:81276-94295 GCA_001014945.1 Clogmia albipunctata
TATAAGGCTATTAATATAATTTACTTACATTACAGTTAAGCAGATTTATCTCTGATATCTACGTAATGTGCCCAAAATCCAACAAAAATAGCCAAATTATATATAGATGGCTGGTAAAGTGATAAACGTTTATTATTGAATATAAAAACAAGAAACTTTAATTAATTTGCAACATAATCGCGGTCGTATGGCATAGCCGAGACCAATATTTTGTGTAGTTTAAAATTTTGACTTTGAGGTAAATTTATTGGATAGTTTTTGACATTTTTTTCACTAGTGAAATAAAAATTTTAAATTTTCACTGAGTGCGATAAAGTGAAACATTATGAAACTCAAATGGATATCGCATGTTTCGATACGGGAGTGCAAAAAATATTATTTAATTATTAAATAAGATACTTTTTTTAAAAAATCAAATGTCAAACAATAATTCATTTCTTAAAATTTATTATCGGTTTTCTTAAATCCAACAGAATTTTTCATTGATTCAAAAGTTTTTTTTTTCCTAATCAGAAAAGGTCAATTACCAAAAATTACAGTATTTTATAACCATTCAAATTTGAACATTTCAATTTAAAACAGCTACTTTTACCACCATAGCAACAATTATCTTCACTTTATTACCATAATTAATGTTTTTTTCAGCTTTTCTTTCGCTACATTATTAACTCAACTCTCATAACATCGATTTAAATAAGACCCAATCGAAATATTAAGAAAATTGATAATTTCCTATTTATAAAATAAATATGGTAATTAATTCTATCTAATGGGATAATTTATGGACCCAATAAACAATGGTGTCGCAGCAGCACCGCCTTTAACGATCATGAGCTGACAAAACTGGTCAAATCAGCTTCGCCAAAAGATTCTTCTTATATATTTCTTTTTATTAAGACGTTATTAAAAAATTCTGGACAATATTTACCAACAAAAAAATACTAAATACATAGGATTTCTTTCGAAAAATACACTTTTTGGATCACCTTTAAAACATAAAGAGAGATAACCTACAAATAAAAGACAAAACACAATCTAAAATTAAAATTAATATACATAAGTAATTAAGTAAAATATTACAAATCTCTGAATATTCATGGCCATAAAAGCTAAAATAAAATGCTAATCCAATGAATCTTCAATCACAATGGTGTATTAAAAAAAAGCAAAATAAAAATATACAATGAAATCAATTTTCCTTTAAATTCATTAAATATTGTTTAATTTTTCAAATAATTTTCTTAGTCTTATTTGAATGTGATCTTATATAAATACAAAATTTATTTCGATTTACTTTGAAGAATATTCTTTAAAAATCAGTAGACAGTTTCTTTTAAATATAAAAAAAACTGTTTTTGGAATGTTTATCTTAAATCTTTTCCAACTGATCTTTGTATTTATTTTAAATTGATATAAATTTTACTTTGGTTGATAAAAAATCCATGTTAATTAGTCAGTCACATATAGTTTCTATTATTCTTTTATATATTTTCTGTCAACAGATTTAAAAGTGGTGCTAATAAATTAAGATTACTGGAAATCCAGGACAATAAATATTGGATAACTGATAATAACATACTTTCATTTATATTTGTCGCATAAAATTGATATTGTGACACTAAAATTTGTTCTGTCAAAGACGGTTTTTATATCATAAATGCTTCAAAGAATTCATTAAAGCACTAGTGCTTTTTCGTTAGTATTAAAGTGCGACCTACGTGAAAGAAATTCAAAAAATTTATATGGACGTCTGTTTTGTTGTGTTGTGTTTTACTGTATTTGTGGATGATTTCACAATAAAACGGAATATTTAAATTTAAATAAAGAGATGCACTCATCGGATTTCTCTTTAAAACAGAACATCACGGATTGTTTCAATTTGGATTTAACTTATTAATTGAAAGATCAACGTGATATTTCCAATGTGCGAATAAGAGAAACAGATAATTTCTCCGTCTTCTCATGGAATTAAAAAAGTAAAGAAAAACAATGTGAGAGAAACAACAAATATTTAATTTGATTTTAAGAAAATGAATGTTAGTTATCGATTAACTGATATTTTTTTCAGAATTACACAAAATGACATTCAATACACATGTGAAATAAGTTCTTACAGCACACATTTACCTATTTTTACTCGCTTCGCTCGTCACAATACATGGTAAATTCGTGCTGTAATAATCTCTATTTCACCACATGTATCTAAATATACTATTTTGTGTTAATTTGTTTTAAAAAGTCTAAAATTTTGTATAGAACACTGCCGACAAGCATTATTAAACACTCGAGCCTTATTTAAGGCAACCTTTGTGTTAAATAATGACTTATCTTATCGACCTTCTTGTATGAATAACTATTTTATTATTCGTAATGATAACCAAGTAAATATATTTTAATATAGGTATCTTGGAAGGACATGGGATGAGATGCCAGTCAGGCACCCTCTAATTCAGTGTGGGAAATACATAAATTAACATTTCTCTGTGTAATTAACAACTCTTGAACATCTTTTCGGTATTTGCTCGATTGAATACGATCTTTAACATGTTACTTAGTAATTATTAAATATTTGAGTAACTACATAGTTGTTAGAGGTCACTGGACCAAAATTTTTGTGTTTTAGCAATCAAAAAGTTAAAAAAATGAAACCTCAAAGAAATTTTGTTGATATTTCATGTCCCTTTTGTCAAAAATGGATTAAAGATTCATGCACAATATTCTTTACATATTGAAATACTATAGATGAGGAAGAGTAATTGTCCGCCAAATTGTAATTCATGTAATCTTTGCGACTGGCATCTCTACCAAAACCAGTGTAGAAGAAAATGCTAATTTTTAACTTTCAGTTTCCAAAAAATATTTCTTTCAATGGAGTTTCAAAGACCAATATGACATTTACTCTTAAATTCTACTTCAGAATCAACAGTAAACCATATTTAATAAATATTTTATTTCACTATTTATAACCCTCCTTTTAAAAAGTATGACTTCTCTCCTCCAATTTACTATATTCTTCAAAATCGAATGTGTCCAATCATTGATTCCACTAAATAAATTTCCCTTTCAATATCTGCCTGTAACGAACATCTCAAACTCAACCAGTGTCCGGTGTATTATTAGTCAATTAATAGCACCTAGACCAGTTGAAGAAAGACCCCGTCAATCCTACCACTCCAGGGATCGAAGACATGGCCTCCGAGGAGGTATTCGAATGAGATATCACTTCGGCTATGATTCAAAGATTCAAAAATTTTTATTCAATAAAGATAAATTTAGACTTATTCGATAACAATTATTTCTTAATTGTAAAGGGTGCTACTAACTTATCCCTTTCTCTATCTTAGTCTAAGGCAAACCTTATATAAACTTATATTAAGTCTTATATTTAACAAAAGTTGCCAGCTATGCAACTTTCTTTATAACAGTCAGGGGTGGAAATCCCAAAAACTATTGTACAGTTGTTTGCTTTAGGCGTTACTTCGGGTATGAGCCGGGATTCCACTAAAATATCATTTATTTTTATAAATAAGTTATTATCATTTTTAAAAATCGAATAATATCATATCAAATTAATTTATCTAATTTATTAAAATATTTTAATTCAATTTTCCATTTTTCAATTAGGAATTAAACTTGATTTTTAAAATCCTATTTGAATCCAATATCTTACCTGTCGTCTCCACAAATACGAACCATGCCGAATAAATCCGAATTCTTGGCGAAAGGCAAACAGGATAATGCGCCTGTATTTATACTAGCAACCGAAAATAAGTAAATCTTATTTAAATTGTATTCAATAAGGTAAAAATTAATAAATTTAGAAATATTATTAAATGAAAAAATTAAAAAACAAGTTTCATTATGAATATAAAAACGATTTTGAAAATAAGTTAAAAAAATTTGTTTTATACATTAAATAAATGTCTTTAAATAAATGTTTAAAGCAAATTTTATAGACTTATTAAAAATCGTTTTTAAAACTTTGAATTATAAACAAGATAAAAACAATTAAATTGATAATCTTGAACTTTGTATTATGATTCGTTAATGATTTAATTGATAAGGTCTTGGTAATGGAAATAAAATGAATATTTACAAAATAAATCGATTACATAGCATTTATAGTCAATATATAAAGTAATAACAGTTTTTCGTTTATTTTTATACAAGATATTTATTTATTTAAATAACAATTAATTGTTATTGCCCGACCTTTGATAAAGAAAAAAGCCTTCAACCCTCAACTTAAAAATTGTTGTGTTTAAACTTTCCATTGAGATTGTGTTAATTAGCTATTAATCAATTAAGTGCATTATCTGTAAGATTAAAACAGTTTGTGGAAAATTTCTGAGAAGATTCGAGGAGCTGGAGTTTGGATTAAATTATCAATTTAAAGCTGGGAGAAATTGAAAAAGAAATTATCTATTGACAAAGGTCGGATTGATGGAGAATCAAACGGAGGAATGTCTCATTTAATTTCAATTTGGACTACATTTTTGATTCCATTAGCTAACTGAAGTACAAAAGGCAAAGTCAGCAGCACAGTCACACACCAGAGCAGAAAAAACGACATCAACTTCTAATGGTGTGCTGTAATGAAATTACGGCTAGACATTTTCAATTAGCTGGAATATAAAAATGGGTTTTGTGTTGGACTTGGAATGAAGTGGGATACTGAACCCCGTGTCTGTCATTAGGTTGTAGTTTATTAAGTGAATTGAAAAACAAACACCAAATGAATGTTCATTAACCTTTTTGCGATTTTATTAGAGAGTTGTTGTTAAATTTAATTTAGATTTAAAAAGGGAGAGGAGGAAAACTCTGTCGAAAGGTAGGTCCAAAATGCCAGAGTCTGATGCTGCCCAGGTCCAGGATGGGGGATCGGAATCGTGTTACGTATACTGAAGGTATACCGGATAATATCTAGCACTCAGGATACATTCAGTATACGTGCACGATACGATCTAGAAGTCAACGAAAGCTGCCACTCTACTTCATCTCGATTTAGTTATAATTTTTTGTCACAAATCTCCTCGCTTTCAACAGCCCTAAAATGAGAAATAGAAAATGAAAACTAGAAAATGGAAAACAGAAAATGATAAAGCACCAAGGACAATTAGTTGAAGCATAGAAAAGAGTGTGTGTGTGAATGGCCAAACTGGTATCAAATATCAGATATAACAGTGCTGTTGTTGCTCGTCGAAGAGTGTGAAGAGAACGAAAGCCTCGATTTTATTAAATTAAATTTCCATTTGAATTCCTAGGAGCGTGTTATTGTGTGTTTGTGTGGCCGTGTGCTCAAGCATATGAATATGTATGCATGCTGATGAGGGTTTTCCAGAGAGTCGTAACCACATAAATTTGTAGTTGGGAATGCCAATTCGACCATATAAAATAATAATCACTTTGATGTTCTCGTCTGGCCCATCTTTCTCTATTTTCTCCTTTCTTTCCTTTCTTCGCACACATCCAATATAGTACACAATAAGAAGAAGTAGAAAAGTGAAGGTATATCGAGTGATAGAGAGAGAGAGAGAAAGAAATTCTATTGTTGACAATGATAAAGGAAAAAGAATAACAAGAAAATTAAAAAGAATGCGTGTGTATTATAAAACTTTTCTCTGGAGACCATTTCTCGATCCAGTTCTTGTGTGTCTCTTCTTCCCGGGGATGATGATGGGCCTGCCTCCTCAAGGTGGCGATTGGGGGCGAGGCGGTGAAATGGAATCGAATTCCAAATTAAATATTAACATTATTCTGGCCAAAATTAAAAGCGTCATATGCTCTGGGGGCCCCACTACAACAAGTAATCCAATTCACAACAATTGAACTTCATTCACCGCCACACATTCTCGTATAGGACGAACTTTTCAAAAGGTATAATTATCAACTTTTCCAATTAAACGCAATTGCGGGAAATTACTATTATTTTTCGCCTGCGTTATTATGCAAAACAGAATCTCGCTGTCCCTCTCTCTCTCGGTTCATTTTGCACCCCTTATTGATTTTCAATTTGTGTGCCATTTGGGGAAGTAATGTTGTTATCATCGACACAGTCTGCTGAAATTCGGATCCGCTTTCCCCCCTTCTTCGCCTCCACACGTTCGTTCAGACACTGAAATTTGTTTCGCTCCCCATCACACACACACACGCACACAAAAGCGCACAACACGACACACCGCACACACACGCACAGAGTCTGGGTAATTTTCAAAACAAAATTTAAATTTGTGCCCTTGCGAAAAGCGGAGATTTTCATAAAATATTCAGGGCGTCATCCATTTTCCTTCTCTTTTTCGGCCTCTGTTTTATTTTTTTGCGCGATTGTTTGTTTGAAATTAGGGGCTTTTCGTGGACATTTTAATTAAAAATTCAATTATAATTCGCACGCACTTTCTGCCTCCTCTCGCAACAAAAACAGAACAGAACTTCCCCGACTGAGATTAGCGAACTTTATTTTTAGAACTAAAAAAAAAGAGACCAATTTTCGGGAGACTTTTTGAGAGACACGGTCTCGCATCTGTCATTCCGCAGTCAGACAGACAGAATGGATGGATAGAAGATGGATGGATAAATGGGAGAAGAATGAATGAATGAATGAAACGCGTAAACGTGTGTGCGAGGGAAATATATCAACAAATACATGGATCAAATCTCGCTCTTCTTCTTCTTGCTTCTTGTACTCATCGCTTTTTGTCTATTAATTTCATTCACACCACCACCAAATAGTCGTCCACATACATTATAATAATTTTAAATTCAATTTTGCACTTTTCTTACTTACCCCTCAGAGTGTTATAAACCAAACAGAAACATTGATAAAAATTGAAAAAATAAACTGAAATCATAACAATAATTGGGAAAATAAAGAACTTGAGTCTCGAGGTCACCAAAATTTGACTTGTTTGCCGATAAGCGGCCAACCAACACTGACAGATTCACTGGCTATTTAATACAGACGGAGCTGTTGAACTTGGAGCAGCAGCAGCCGTTTTCCCGGCCGCTTTTCCGAAATGCTTGTTAGAAGAATGCTTGTTAGTTGAATCCGATAGAAATGCGCGAATAAAATGAATCCGCCGATTATAGAGCCACAATCTCTCTCTCCGACAACAACAAAATACACAGGGCTCTTCGGTTCGGCTCAACACGAACTTTGACGAAGACACTTTTCCGAGAATAGGCTCCGCCCTCAAATGTGTCGCCATCATAGCTTCGTTGTTGTTGCGCTCAATTTTTTTCTAAAAGATGGCGTTAAATTGTGAATTTTCTTCTTATCTCGATTCTCGCTTCAAAAATTCAAGACCGAAAAACCCACAACACTCATCACCTGACTGGCCTCTTCTTCCAAACGGATTAAAGAATATATTTGCGTGGTTGTTCTGCTGCACTCAAATGGGGACTCCTCACATCATCTCTCAGCCAGCCATTATGGAAAATGGCTCCGACCGCCGACGGCCATCATAAACACTCCGTAAAATGTCACCTGATTTTTGCAAACTCCCTGCTAATTTCCATTCCGATTTAAATTGATAAAATTTTAATCTTTACTAGCCCTGGAATTGCAAATATCTTATTACATTATGCTAAATTACATAAAATTGAACCAAAGAAATTTAATTAAAATTTTATCGGTTAAAACCTACGGTGTTCATATTTTATTCACTTCTCGGTTCTTTCATTAAATTATTTACAAGAAAACCGTTTCCGATACCCGAAATATAGATAGAACATCGAGTAAAAATCCAAGTCACTTTACCGGCGGCTCGGCGCACCCATAATCAGCTAATCTAAGACGAGAAATCTCGCAAAGAAGCAAATTTCTCTAATTTTTGTAAACTTATCCGCCGCTTTTTATTCTAATTTACACGCGCTCCAATTGTGTGAAGCCCAGAAAATTTTGGCGTTTTAATTTAAATATAAATTGAAATTTTCTCTTTACTTTGCTTTTTACATTTATTATGTTTATTTTCGGGGAATTATCATTTGTACGTGCGAAACGAGTAAAAATCGGATGCTACTTCTCTCTGGTCTCTAGTACAATAGAGGAGAGACGGGAGGAAAATGTCAGGATAAACTTATTTGATTGTTAAAATGCTGGTAGATTGGTGCACAAAAATTAATAATATGCTTAAATACTGGTCGAAACAAGGATGACTGGTTGAAGTCTAGTCCAAACTGTGTGACGATAAATTTTTGGGAAACAGAACCGGAATTCTTATAAAATTTATATGGCCAATAAACGGGGAGAGATTTGTTGCTCCCTTTCTGTAAAACTTTGCCGTTACATTGTGTCTTTTGTGGTTTAAATGGAAATTAGTTTTGTCCTGTGTGCAATAATAATGCAAACTAATTTGCAGGGAAATGCTTCTGGACTTTTCCTTCCGTCTTCTCTCTGGTATTGTATATTAAAATAAGGCGAGACGACAAACGACTGGTCATTAGCAGCATATGTTGCTCAAGAGAACGGCTTCATATTTTCCAGTGTTTTTTTTTGTCATCTGCTTTTATACAAAAGACAAAACGACATTTTGCACAGAGAGACAGTGGCACTGGTGTTGCAGAAATCGGGAAAAGTTTTACAAGAAGCGTTCATAATGGGCAACATGGCAACAGAAATAAACAAACACTGTAACTGGTTTTTTGTCTTTTCGAAACTTTGCCAATGTTTGCCAACGGTGCGCGAAAATGACCGTTCTGAGGAACGGAATTTGCATCTCTCCTAATTTCCAACAACTGCGGCCAATTGTAGATAATATAATGGAAATATATTCATTTAGATTCTCTAACAAGATATCCTTGTTTACTATTTTTTGGGGGCTTCGATGCTTCAACTGTTTATTCCAATTAAAAGAGTTCTTGCAATTCGTGTTCAGGAGCCATAATTCACCGAAACCCCGAAAGGAAAAGCTCTCCTTTCTAATCGGCAATAAATAAATATAGAGACAAGCAATTAAGAACGCAACAAAACCCACTTTTGAATACAATTTAATACGATATCTAATTGATGGAATAAATGCGATTTTCGGAATTAGTACTGCTGTGCGCTATTTGTTGTCAAATCCAGTCCAGATTTGTAGCCATACACAAAACCGCCATATCAAAGTGCAAATGGCAATGTAAATTACATTTATTAATAATATGGGGTGATGAGCTCTCGTGTCACGCCTCTCCTTCTCCCTCTCTTGCTCGCTCTAGCCCCGACTATCGGAGCCGAATGAAAGATAAGTGCGTACCAGGTCGCATAAATTATCGAATTTATTGTCGGCCATGAAGATTAGTTCCCTGGTTTTTCTTCACGATAGTCGCGCAATCATCATAATTCTTGGCGTTCGTTTACTTCTCTTTTTCCTCCGCTTCTCCGCTTCTCCTCTTCTGCTTTTTTCTTATAAAATGTATTTGGACGACCACGTTTTGTAGTGGAGCGCTGCCGAGGAGGAGCAAGAAGAGGTCGATCGAGTACAGCAGAATTATTGTAAGAAACTTTCCATTTTATTGGGATTACATTAATCGGTTTGGGGCAGCAGCATTTTACAACAATTTAGAAGGAGGAAGGAGGAGAGGAAGAGAATCACAAGCCCCCAAATTTCCGCTTTTAAAACCGATTTTGTTTCGTCTCTGTTGTCCCCGGGTTTGTGTGTTTTTATTTTTTGTTGTTATAATAAGATTGTAAAATATGATATTTTGTGCGACTGTGAAACTGAATATAATAAAATATGGAAAATTATATACCCTTCCTTTAATAACAAACATGTCAAGCCTTTTATTCGCCATTGAATATTTCATTTTATGGCTGTTTTCTCCGTTTTATTCCACGTTATAATGCCTCTTTGCATTATTTGCAACTCGCTCACACACAAATAGTTATCTATGTCGATATTCTTTCTATTCGATTTCAAGAAGAACCCACCAACACACCACTTTTTTTCGCAAATAATATAAACTTTTAAATTTACGATCCACACAATTTTAGCGTACAAATATGCTATAGAGCGATTTCTGTCTGCATTTTCCGCCGTGCCCTCCATCGTCCATATTTTTATTATGTAAATTGCTATTTCATTATATTTCACACCATTCTGTTCTCAACTAAAAGAAATTAGCAATGAAAAAATTAACAATCCACTTAGAAGAAGCGCGGCGCTCGTCGTTCGTTCTTAATTGAGACAGAGAGAGGAGAAAAAAGAAGAACAAATCAGAGAATTTGATCGATTACACACAATTTCCCCCCTCGGTCTCGCTCTCGCTCTTTCCTCTGTTTGTTTACTATCAATTTAATGCAATTTTCACACGGTTTATGGCATTTTCTGGGGTTACACCACCACTGACTGCTTTATAGACACACAAACAGTCAGAGTCTCTCGTTATTTTGCGATACACATTTCGTTTTGTTTTTTTTTTCTTCTCTCTACTATCATATCGTCATAGTAAACCGTCGCTGCTGCCGCCGCCTGCTTGATGAATGAAACGAAAATAAAAATTAATTTTATGAGTCCTAAATGTTAATAGCTCAAATAACAGTTAGTTTTATAATGTGCTTTAATAAAATTTAAATGGCAAGTTAAATGTCTTCTTCATGTACGAATCAAAGTACAAGCAGCGCGCACAAGCCACACACGAGCAAACACACATACTGAATTGGTGACCTTGAGGCCCCGAAACCACAAATTCAATAATAAAAAACCGTGATTATACATTTCAGTGTCAAAATTAATTGATAAGTTTTTGTTGCTTTTATTAACCTAGATTGTGGAGGAGCATCCAATGGTGGCTGGGCTTTTTCGCACAGCATTTCTCTATATTTATTTATTTATTTTTTTTTTGTATATATATATATAGCTATGTATGCCTCCGACGACGATGATGATTGTGTATGGACAATTTTCGACAATAAAATGGGTGGAATTATTATTGCTGTGTAATGCGACAAGTTTGAAAATGTACGCCGCGCTCTCGGCATTAGTAAATTAAAATTAATTAATCCGATTCTCGGGCTCTGGCCATAAAATCGAGCGAATTATTTACATTTAATCAGATAACATCAAAGAGTAAATTAACTTCTATAATTGCGGATCGTGCGGTAAGATTCGCAACATATTGGGTTACTCGCCTTTGCCATTTTCAAATTCCGAAAATTAATATTGACTTGTTTAGCGATTGCAAATTAATTTAAAAGGTTTATTAGACCCCGTAATAGTTTCTTTTGCATATATGTTTATCAGAAATAACGTCTTTAATTCTTCAAGTATTTTTTATATAAATATTAGCCCCTAAAACAACATAATTATAATAAAAAGTTTGTGTACCCTAATCGAAATAATATCAATTAATTTAATGTAAATAAAACACTTCAATATTTCCCTAAAATCTGATAAAAGATATTGTTTATAGAGTAGAAGAGTTCATGATTTAAAGCTTAATAAATTTGAATTTTAATAAAAATTATTAATGATTAATATTAATCATTATTCCAAATTAAAATAAAATAATAAAATTTAAAATCATCAAAGAGATTGTGATTCAAACTAAAAATGTAAAAATAACACTTTTTATCATTTTACTTAAGTCTCAAACACTTTGTCCATTCACATTCAAATCAATTCATTTAATTCTTTGGAAAACCCTGGGGACGGATCTTCCTGAATCAGAAAAAGGGTTTGTGCTGCAAAACCAAATGCCTCGAAAGACATTCTCCAATGCCAATGCATTTTATTATTTCTTTATGTGCTTTTTACGGTTTTACGACCACAACAACCATTTTTTGCAGCAATAAAAGGGTTCCGGCAAAACACTGTGACCTTCAATTAACGAAATTATTTTTTACCAAACTGTCTCTCTCTCTCGGTCTCGTACTTTTTCCCGTGAAGAGGTTGCAATTACCGCCGAGAAAAGGATTATGCTGCACCGTTCAAGGTGAAAAAGGGCCGCACCTCAATGCCAAATGCACCTAACTACATTTCCAAACATAAAAAAGGAATCCCATTAAATACCTTTGCTTAATTTGAAGGAAATGCAGCTCTCAATTTTTTGTGAATAGTTTTTGGATTTATTTGAAAAAAATTATTAAACTGTAAAAATATTCATTTATAATTTAAAATTGAAATTTTAGTTTACAAATATATAATTTTTTTTATAAATATAGTTATTTTTATTGCGTATAATTTAATATTTTTGTATGTATGCCATATTGTTTAATTTGTCTTTATTTTAAAATAAATTTTGATTATTAGTTTCTTCATCATTTAAAGTGGTTTCTAAATTTATGAAAATATTTATTTGTGCTACAAGGAACAATTTATTGTTTTTTTTATGAGAAAACGAATTCGACATACAAGCCTCTAGTTTTTAGGTTTTTACACTCATATTATGGTCTCAATTTTAGACCAGTATATTTCGATACAAGTGTTGAAATAATCGAAATTGCTATTTATTTTGACGAGCGCAGGGATTTCAAATAGGTAAATGAGTGCAATAATAACCGATTTGGCAACGCTGTTTTGTGTAATTCTAAAAAAACAGTTAATAATTACTAATAAAACCGTCTGCAGCGCGGTTTTTTTTTACAAATTGTGGAACAAGTAAGTCACAGTGTGGGCTTGTCTAATCAAATTAGAGGGAGAACCACCACTTAAATAAATCTGAATTGATTGGAGAGAGGTGGAAATACTCTATCAAAATATTTAAATTTAAAATTACAGTCGAAAAAATATATTAGAGTAAGATGGGAATACTCACAACAATATTCAAATTAAAATATTTGAATAATAAATTTGTAGAGATTGGATTATGACAACAATGTGTAATTTCATTAAATTGGTGACTAAAATGCGTGAAAAATTTCAAATATTTCCGCACTAGTGCTGTAAAGTAAACCGTCATAGGGTGTCTTCACTGAAACTTGGTTCGAGTTCCTTTGTTATTTTGTTTGCCAAAACCCAAAACAGGTTTTTACGAATAATGGCATTTCCGATATGATGAATATATCAAACTGCATGTCTATGGAAAGAGGAAATTATTCTGAA
>JXOV01002982.1:0-15195 GCA_001014945.1 Clogmia albipunctata
TTTTGACCTTAATTCACAGTGTATATCTTTACTAAATATATAGTGAATAAAAAGCATCTTAAACTAAAGAAGAATACATTTAATGTATCGATAATCACTAAATATTAATTATTCAGCAAATTCTCCTTCTACATTCCCATTATCAATGGGCTTATCTCGAAATGGCCAATGTTTCAAATTGGCCTAATTTATTTTTCTAACAAGATAAGAAAAGCGAATAACGACGACGACGAGAGGGTGCTGATATTTTGGGGAATGGACATAATTAAACAGCTGAAAATAAGTAATTAACCGCAGCAGTCGAGATAACAAAGGTAAATGGTCCACGGGAATGCGAAGATGGGAGAGAGAGAGAGGACTGGTGGAAGGAGAGAAGATATCACGCAGGTAATTTAATAACGCCGTCCAAGAAGACGACGACGAAGAGGTGATATGGTATAGTATTTTAGGAGGGAGCTGAAAAGAGGAGGCGATGGAATAAATATAAAAAACAAACAAGCGTTTTATGCTGAATTAAAGCAATCCAAACAAAAGCATATAATTTAATGATCAAATTTTTTCGTACCTGGGCCTCTGAAGAACACTGAAGGCCTGGAATAAATGTGTTACCGGGCATTTAGATTAATTGGGGGGCTCCCATTTGGACCATCATCTTTTGGCCAATTATTTTACTAATTCTTAGGATTAGGCTTTTGTTTTCTAAAACGATTTATCGTCACCTCTGGTGTGTGGTGGTCAGCAGCCTCGTGAGCCATTTAATGGCCCAGGTGACATACAGACATTTCTCCCCGCGCGAGCGATCTCAAATTTGTTCAACACAACTTTTATTTGAGCCCGAGAAATGAATATTTTTTTATAGATACAATTTAATTACCAGAAACAGAATCCAAGACGGCGACGAAACCTTATCCAAATTCGTATACCGAGAAAAATGGGCTCCGAGTTTAAGTTTGAATTTGTTATTTTCTGATTATTTTTTGTTGTTTTTCGGGAATGAAAAATCCGAAATTAATTCAATCGTACCGAGAATCTGGACAGACGACCGGTAATTAATTAGTACATGCAGCCTGTCACACGGGAGAAATCGATACTTCGGGATCGGGTTGGAGAAGACGTGAGATGATTTGTGGACAGTTTTTCAAGAAACAAATACACAAGTCTTGAATTACTACTCGCTGTCTGGCGGTGCTAACGAACCATTAGGAAATAGAGACTCTATAAATTATTTCAACAGGGAAAATTCACTTTTAAAGATTAGTTTAGTCATTGAAAGTCTGTATTTTATTTACATAATTACCGACTATTTATCAATTAAATAATCATTATTTAACATTTACACATAAATATTATATCATATAATGCTATTATAGTTACGTAGTAGCATTCAATTGCTCGTATAATCTCGTAAACTGTAAGTGATATCGCTGTAATTTTTTTTTATTTNTGAAAGTCTATATTTTATTTACATAATTAACGACTTTTTATCAATTAAATAATCATTTTTTAACATTTACACATAAATATTATATCATATAATGCTATTATAGTTACGTAGTAGCATTCAATTGCTCGTATAATCTCGTAAACTGTAAGTGATATCGCTGTAATTTTTTTTTATTTTTCTAAATAACCTCTATCTATTACAATGTATTTGGTACATTTCTTAATCAAGTCCTTGATTCCCACGTAAAAGTATTCCAAACTCTTGTTTTGGAAATACATCAAAACGGCCTCCTTCTGGCCACTCTCCGTCAAATATCTCCGATCACTGAGGTCTTTTTTTAATTCTGAAAACAAAAAGTAGTGGCTAAGAGTCATATCTGCGCTATACAGGAGATAGGGAATCTCTTTGAAACTGACAGCCCGGACAGCAGCCTTCGCAACTGCCGCTGTGTGAACTGGCGCTTTGTCGTGAAATATCAGGACAATTTAGGAGAACATCCTGCCGCTTTTCACTTTTATAGCGTCTCGTAACTCTTTGATTAGAGTAGCGTAGTTCATACCAATGACAGTAGTATCTTCTTCTTTAAAACATATCAACAGGATTTCTTGGTAATCCCAAAAGATCGAAGAGATAATCTTTCTCCGCGATTGTTGGACCTATGCCTTTAGACGCCAAGATCTCAAAGACGCCGTCACTCCATCGACTCTGTTTTATTGTTGGAGCAACGTGAAAGACTATCGTTTTATTTCCAGTAACAATTTGCTAGATAATTTGTTCTGGGTACCACACAGGTCCAAAATTGATCATGCACTTTCTACCCGTCGTTCCTGTTCCATTATCGAAAGAAGTTTCGGTATCCACTTTGCAGAGTTGTAGCTAATCAAGTTCGTTTTAATGGTCCTTTAGACACTTGTAAATGCTAGTCCGGACTCTTTCGCGATTTCTTGGCGCTTTTGCCACTGGTCGATTAGAATAATTTATTCTATTAATTTTATATTTTCTTTAATCACTGCCTAGACCTTAGAACACCTGAGATTATACGTGCAATTGAATACTACTACGTATCAAGAAAAAACGGTTATTGGAAACACTTTCGAGTACTAATGCTTTGTTTCAATAACATAAGGGTTATATAATTAAGGGATTTTTACTATATTAATATGCCAATAATTTTTAAGGTTGATGATGTAAGGTTAAATTTGTTTCAAGAGATTTTAAAAGTGAGTTTTCGAGACATTGACTTTTAGAAGGTACCGCGAATATCTAACTAAATAAAAAATATCAGCAAAATTAATATATGGAATTACAATTACGATTATAAGACCAAATTTAACAAATATATCCTTTTCTGTAGTGTCCTTAGTATTCTGAACCCGTCGATGTCAAAATATGAAACGCAGTATATTATTATACGAGTACCTGATAATCAAAAACAAAAAAATGATGTTCCGATTCTAACAATAGACGAACTTCATTACATTAGAGTTTAATATTCCATAAAACCTAAACTTCAATTGGAGTCATACGATTTTAACCAGATATAAACCAATACTATAAAAATGGTCTTATTATTTGAAATAAAATAAGATAAATAAGTTGTAAAATAACATTTAAACATGGTACCACACATAGATTTAATCAGTTGAGTTAATTGCCAATTATATTTTTAAATGAAAAAACTAGACCAGTTTTATAGACTTGGTTATCCAATTTCACTGCCCATTAAATATACTCGTTTCACTACAACTAATTAAATACGAGTATTTTTGAAACCGATTGTAATTTACGATTTCATAATTAAATTGTTAGTTAGAACAAATAAATTGTTGTTTTAATTTGATGTTTTTAATTTAAAATTTTCATAAAAATATATTATTAATATTATTGGAGAACAATTGATTTTATTATTAAAAATTTTATTTCAATTTTATTTCGATATTAATTTTTAAATTATTTGTATATATATAATATGATAGCTCGAAGACAAATTTTTAAAATTGATTTGAGTTTCACTATAGAAAAAATTAATAATTGTTGAGAAGAAGAAAAGATGAAACGGTGTTTCAAATANATAGTACAATAAGACAATTTTTTAAAATTGATTAGAGTTTTACTATAGAAAAAATTATCAATGGTTGAGAAGAAGAAAAGATGAAACGGTGTTTCAACTAATTNTTTTAAAATTGATTTGAGTTTCACTATAGAAAAAATTAATAATTGTTGAGAAGAAGAAAAGATGAAACGGTGTTTCAAATAATTTGTATGAAATTTAGCTTCGATTCTTCGTCATGGCGATGGCTTAATGTTTTCTCATTAAACAACAGACCATTATAGCACGTTTTAAAAGAACTAAAATTTTTTTTATTAAAGTAATATTTTCAAACAATTCTATTGAAAAATCTTAACATTTAAGTAGCCAATGCTTCTTCTAGAAAGTGCTTCTAACTAAATCCTGTTTAATTATGCATTATTCAATCGTTATTATTTCAAATCGTGTAAATACACAAAATTACAAAAATTATACTTTTTAATCAGGTGGCTCGGATGAAAAATATATTTTGTTATTTTTTTGCCTCTACAATAAAGCAGGCTATGATATATCAATCAATTAAAAATTTTCTTTATTAAATACCCAATGGTAAGGTTTTTCTTAAATACTGGTTCGGAATTGTATAAATGAATATTAATGAAACAGTGCTTTGTGTTAATTTCAATGAAATATTGAGAAATTGAGACCAAAACTTCATTGCGCTTAACAGATACCTCCCTCAACTGTATGTGTTTAGACCTTAATTTAGTACTGGGTTGTTTTATTTTATATATATGTAATATTTTGTAGCAAATAACATAAATAACCGAATCGTAAAATTTTGTAGGAAACTGGTTGGAAAAACACCTAATTAAACACTCGTATCTTTTAGAAAACTCATTCCATTCGTTGTCTCGAAGTTTACTTGTGTTTAATTATGGTCCATTTTCCCCACACTTTCTTTAAATAACTATTTAAAAACTTTTTCCTTTTTTTAATAGATTATTTGAATATTATTCAAATTCGTAATTGTAATTTGTTGTTCTATCATTTTCCAAATGATTAACTAAAAAAATAACCAACAAAAAGAGTTGTACTCCTACGATATGTTGTAAAAAACTAAATTAGTTATGTGATAATCATAATCTTTATTTCCGGGATTTTCAGTCCCGTGTCTTTATCATAATTCAGTGATCATGTCAAAATGGTCATTTGCCATTAACTTTTCTTTGATTTTTGTGCCAAGCAAATTAAAGTGGAGATTTATCGTTCTGGGTAGTTTTTAAATAAAACTTTTCCACCAATAATTTTCCCCGCATTTTTTGCTGTTTTGGTGTCCGTCACAATTCAGGGTAAACTTCTCATCCATTAGCTGCTTAATTGCTAAATAGTGTTTTCCGATTCGTCGCATAATTCTATTTTGATATATTTAGTATTTTGTCAACAAATTGTTGCTCTCATTTTTTCGAATCCAGTCGAAGAATTTATGAATATATTTACTGTCTCACAGAGCTGACAAATGCAACCATCCAAATTGGGGACGTTGGCCATAATTCACGGACTGGCTGAGAGGAGGAGAGACGGACTCGCCAGACTAAACCATATTTTAATTCCTGCATTTGCCATGTTTATCATTTTTAATTTCATATGACATTTTATTAATTTATTTATATTCAGATTTCGAGTCCAAGTCTCTCTCTTCAGAGTTCTGATCTCTACTCGAAAGGAAAGAGCAGAGAGCTCGACGGGATGTTGGCGCCTCTCGGAAATAAATCAAAACTCTTAGGGATAAATCAAGAGTCTAATTTTCTCTAGGGTTTCCCGAGTACCAGATACTTGATCAATTTGTCATGTTTTCTGCGAACAAAACACAAACATACAACTCACCCCTTGACTAACAAGGGTTGTCTCATTTTACATTTTCAATTCGATTCACAGTCACCTCCCGATGAACCCTCCCCCGTAAATGATGATTAAATAACAACGGCTCAGAGTGCAAAATAATTTAATGGATTACCGGCGCCCTTTCCAGCCAAATCTAATCCACCCCCAGAGCGATTTATTTGTTATTACACAATGCAGAGATCATAAATCTTGATGGAGTTTGGATGGGAATGTGAGTGGACCACAAATTGAGTTACCATTCCAGTGATTCCATTTCGAGTGCATCTGGGCTGATTTCAAGGATGAGATTCAGGTTTTATTGTGTCTTTTAAGAAGAATATTACAATTATTTATATTTGGTGTTTAATTTCAAATATTTTTAAAATTTGAATTGGGTTTAATTTTAGGAAATTAATATTAATTTATGATTTTTTAAAATTGAATATTTAAGTTTTTATAGACTGAAAGCTAGGTAAAATTTTGCAATTATAGTCATATATACTACAAGACCGTTAAGACAAATCATTATTAAAATTACAAACACAGCGAGTTCTTAAAAAGTCTGTACCTAATAATGCATTTCTATCGTGTTTTATACGAGGCTTTTTGAACAAATTAGAAAAAAAAAATTAAACAATTATTGAATTTTCAGTCAATCTATTTTCATTTTACATTTTCACGCATTAAATTTTATATACTACATAGTGTTTATTAGCCTACCTCTAAATTAGAGTGAGATCTTATCTCTTATCTATTTTGTACAGATAAGAATGAGATGATATTCAGTCATTGCACATATTTCGTTGCCATTTTAGAAGATTATATTCCATTTCCGAAATGTTTTATGTCAAATATTAAGATATCATAATATAAAAATGTATTATACTTCCATAANGCATAATAAATGCTCAAAAAAATAAGAATGAATGAACTTTAAAACAATTAAAATTGCGCTCCTTATGAATATTTGGATCATCTTCATCGCATTGTCACTTCTACTTANGATTATATTCCATTTCCGAAATGTTTTATGTCAAATATTAAGATATCATAATATAAAAATGTATTATACTTCCATAACATAATAAATGCTCAAAAAGGGAGAAGGAAGAATGAACTTTAAAACAATTAAAATTCTGCTCCTTATGAATATTTTTATCATATCTATCTCATTGTCACTTCTACTTATCTATTTTATCTTAAACAATCTGCAACTGGAATAATAATTATATTTCAAAAATGAGAATCAACTCTGCAGCCCGTCATCAGTGCCGAAACATATCGTAATCTAATAATGCCACAACAAAAACGACAAGGAACCACCCCATCCATTAGGGCATGTTCGGAGTCTCATTGAATATAATCTCGATTGTAATTCCAGCTCATAATGACGACCAGTCAATCTAAAGCAACAAAGCCTACATTATTTCGGAGAATGAATTGGGATAGAGACAATGGAAGACTAGTGCGTAAATTGAGAATCTGACAAATGGATTTGCGCGAAAAGAAGGAAGAATTGGGATGGGTAAATATAAAATAAAAGGGTAATGGGGTGAAATCAAATCCTTTTTTTCTTATTGAATTACAAAATTTAGACATTTTTAAGATTTTCTTTTCTTTTAAATGGATTTTATTATTTATTAAAAGACCAAGAACTAATGCTTATTTAACAATTGTAATGCTTAAGGTTAGTTTCTGTTAATAATCCAGATCATAGAATAGATTGGTTTGAGAAAGTAAGAAACGCTGAAATAATGGTAATATCGCTTTAACTACTGAATTCTGATATATCTTATAATTTGTGGATTAAAAAATATAAATATAGCGGATTGATTTAAAAATATAATTTGTTAAGTAGAAGCATTCAAACGAATAAGTGGAGTGTAACATTTTCTTGCTTATAGTAATCTTTTTACGTTTAAATTTTGTATGAAGTAATAAAATGTTTCGTTTAGAAATCATCATATTATATATTAATACGAATATTAGAAACATAATTTTTTATTCTAAATTGCACCTCCTGAAAAGACATCTACGAGTATGGCAATTCTTTAATCAACTATAAGTNTAACTATAAGTGTGCATTTTTTATAATAAATATCTTCAAAAACTCAATGAATATTTTTTCATTTAATTAANCAACTATAAGTTTGAATTTTTATAATAAATATCTTCAAAAATGAATATTTTTTCATTTAATAAACACTATCAATAATAACAATTAAAAATCAAATAAAACAAATTAAGAAATTCATTACAGCTTTGAATGAAAATGATTATATTAGTTATAATATAGGACATCATCAAACATTAGGGTATTTTAAAGGCACGAGCATAGCGAGTGTTTCAAAAAAGGCACATACATATGTATAATAATGCTTATCGACTGTGTATTTTTGAATAGATTAAATAAAAATTCTAAAAAAATAGTTTTCTTTAATTCAAATTTAATTACTTTTAATTTATCATATTTTATGCAACAAAAATGCAAAAAAAATCNTACAAAAATCTAAATAAATAGTTTTCTTAAATTCAAATTTAATTACTTTTAATTTAACTTATTTTATGCAACAAAAATGCAAAAAAAATCGATATAAATTTTCGAAATATTACGAAAATAATTTACTTATGTATCTATTTTACTTTTATTAATGTAAACAACATTTTGGTAATCTGAAGGCAATTGTCAGGGGANATAAAAATTCTAAAAAAATAGTTTTCTTTAATTCAAATTTAATTACTTTTAATTTATCATATTTTATGCAACAAAAATGCAAAAAAAATCGATATAAATTTTCGAAATATTACGAAAATAATTTACTTATGTATCTATTTTACTTTTATTAATGTAAACAACATTTTGGTAATCTGAAGGCAATTGTCAGGGGAAGAAAACATATTTCAGAGCTCTTCTCTTCTCTCTATTCTGTGCGATGAGGAATCGAATAATATTTCCTCTGGGAAATCACTTAAGTGAAATGCTATTTGTAAAATCCGACAGCAATGCGATCCCTAAAACAAGAGTTTTAGTTTCTGGACTAGAAAAGGCAAAAAATACCCACACACATTGTCTTTTGGAAAACACTTTCGGATAATTTATATCCATTAGCTACCCGTTTTTTCCTCCTTCTTTTGAGAGTCGGAACGGGACCGAATAGCTGTGAGTCTGAGAGCAGTAAATTTAATTACAAAATTATTTATTGCGCTCATTTCAATGAGTAGGAGCCTAATGAAAATTGTCGGTAGCCGAAGAGTCAAAAACGGAAGTTTTGATGTCATTGGGCAGCTGCTAACCTCGATGCAGCCTCCGATTTTCGTCTCTATTATCTCAACGGTAATTGATGGTGACAATTACAAGATTACGTTATTTCCATAGACTTGACAAAAAGAGAGATATTTTGAAATCTCCGATTTAAGTTTGTTGTGGGATGTTTGATAAGTAAAGAAAATGGGGATACAAATAATTTTTAATAAAAATATATATTTCCGAAATTTAAATTCGATGTTTAATAACTGGCATTGAGGGTTGGAAATGGGTTGTAAAGGCAAATAAAACTCATCTCATCTAACAATATGAGATAATTTATGGATTTGAAAAATATTTATGAACCGAAGTATAATTTGATTTCTAACTTATATAATATATTTTGTAAGGAGATCGAAATTTTAAAATTTATTGAAACGAGTTTCTTTCTTTCAATTCCTGTAAGGAGCATGGGGAATCTCAACCAATAGGTTTTGAGTTTATATTTAAATTTAAATTAAATCAAATCTGTAAATTTGATATATTTTATACAAAACTTTCACGGAAGTTACAATTTATAATTAAGCGATTGAAAAACGACTATTAGTGTCATAATATATATTTTATTGCAAAAAAATTACAAAACTCAAATTATATTCATACTTTTCAATCATCCCTCTGCATTGAGGTCATCACTATTTGGGTTGAAGTGCTGAAAATATGTATTGACGAGTTTTATTGCCAATTATTTGCCCTGTGCTGGAGATCGCGCGCGCTAATCCGATTAAGGCGCGTAAAAAACTGTCCGGTCCCAATTAAAGTTGAAAAACAAACGTTTGTATGTTAATTAAGTAAACGATGAGAGGTGGAGAGAGAGAAATGATCAAAGGGAAAGTCGGGGTTCGGTTCGTTTCCATCTGCCCTCGCGACGACAGCAGCCAATTAAGGGGTCCTGTCCTGCGTCGTCTTTGCGTTAACGAGCCCTCTCTACTTCGCTTTTAATATTATTTGTTCAAGTACCTTTGAAGCGCCACTCAACACTCCTCTCCCCACGACGAAAACGACGACAATGCCACGACATTGTTGTTAATCCCAATATTTTGATCGGGACAGACCACATGGAACGATATCTCCACTCCACATTTTTATTATGGTATTGTTTTTGTAATTAGTCCAAAACTGTGTCACCACATGTCCTCGCTTGTCGATGAATGTCCTTTCTCAGTACACGTCCCCTGGGTTCATCTAATCGCAATGTGGTCATTCTGAAGGGCCAATAAATCGTGCATTTAGGTGACAACGAACGAGATCTGGAAGTTGTAAAATGGGACAGCAATAAACAACAGATGAGTGACATGTTTGTTGCAACGGATATTGTTGGCAATTAAATTTTGTCATATTGTCTTGCAATATTACTTAGTGCAATTCGGTATCGAAAAGTAGACTTTTCTTCACGCAAATTGGTTTTGTAACGGTTTACTTTTCTGCACGGAGTGCTGAAATAATTTGCATGTTTTATAGAAAGAAATCAATGTCATCCATTAAAAAAAGGAAGTCCCAAAATAATGCATTGATTTGATTACAAAAGGGAGATTTAAATCTATAGTTATAAATTCGATAGGTGAATCTTAAAGTTCATGGGTTAGGGTTTTGTATGATATAACTATTTGATGCTTTTTAGGACAAATTCAAAGAAAAATTGTCGTAAGTGGAGTAGTTTATTTTCATCTCCTAAAACAAGTTCAAAAGTAGAATTGTTACATTTTTTAGTATCTGTCTTATCAATTAAACAATTTAATTATTATATAGACAATTTCTATACCCTTAAAGACACAAATTGATGTTTATTTTAATTATAAAGATAATGGTTTGCAATAACTAAAAACAATAAACATTATAATCAAGTGCAGTAGCTTAGCAAGGGGGTGCGAATTGATCTTTCATAAGTAGGTCCTCTAAGCATAACCTTGAGATCCATTTGAAGGTTTTTGGCAATTTTAGGAATCGCAAATCTTGTTCTTTTCAATGAAAGAAACACAGAATTTGTTTTTTTAAAAATACTCGATTATTGTGCAATATCAAAATGAATCCTATATATTGCAAACAAAACATATTTAAAAGTATTATTAGTATATTTGTTTTATAATTTTGAAATTTTACTGATAAATGAGATTAATGAGTTTTAATAAAAAAGATTCTAGTAATAATATTAAAATAAGAATAAGAAATTTTAATAAAATTCTGAAGCGATCGTTTATATCACAACTATAAATAACAAATGATATTTTTTTATTGTACTAATTTAAAAGTTATTGTAATTGAAGTTATTATTTACATAAATAAAAATATTAAAACTGCAATGAATAGAATTATATTATTAAATTTAATTTTAAATTCAAATTATTTTACTTTCTAGACATGAAATAATGCACATAATACTAAAACAGAGTTGTCTGTAATTCAATTGGCAATTCTGCAAATTGATATCCCAAGGCAAGGAGGGCCAGCAACAATCGACGACAACACGGGGAAATTCGTAACGACATCATATTTTATTTTCTAATTGACATAAATTGAAATAAATGACAATCGTTTTGTTGAAAATTTCATGAGGACATGAGACTGTGGAAGGGAGGAGGATGGAGGGCGAGTGAAGACACCAGCAGCGTGAGTACAAATAAGCACCGAGGGACAGACGACAGCACTGAAACAATCAAAATAATGGCGAGGATCTCATAAAATGATTAACATTTCGTTCTTGTACTTTGTTCATTTTTTCTCCTCGTGTATTTTTTTAATTGGCGCATCTGAGGAGAGTTAGGACCTGTCCAAACTGTAGGTTAGTTGGTGACGCTAATTAGTCGTATCATTGTTGATTTTTTCACGACAATGACAACAAGAGAGCTCTCCAAGCAACCACCACCTGCCGAAAGGGGAAGACTTTTTTTTAATTAAGTGGAATAATTCTGCCTTGTCTTGCTTTTTGCCAAAGGAAAAGAGACAGACTCTGCCCCATAAAGATTTTATCGGATGGGAATTTCTGAGATGGTCGACTTTAATAGAGCCCCAATTGGAATGCCTTCCCCACCAGTTCCAGAAGTAATGCAATTTTGCATGTAACTCCATGTCACTCGACGATTATCTGCTATCTTTATTAATGAGCTTTGATATCATTTTCCTGCCATTTGTTGTCTCTCTATCTCTTCTCTACTCTGCTCTCTGGACACGGAATCAATTCCCAGTCAAATGGAAGTGGAACGAATTGAAGCTGATGCTGATGAAGACGTTCTGGTTTGAGTGTGTCGCATGATATATTACTTCTGCAGGATGCTTCACTGAACCATGAAATTAATACATTTGCGACAAAAAATGCAATTTTAAGCCAAATTTGTGATTTTTAATTATGTTATAAATTGTATGACGAGAGGGGAGGGTCTGTTACTTTGGAAGTACTATTTAAGTATTTTAAATAAGTAATTAATGCAGTTAATTGAAGATATTTTCGGTGCTCTCTCATTTTAATCAACAAGAATTATTTAAAAAATGTCTCCAGAATATTACAAAGAATTTTTCATTAATATTTTTCGATATTATGATGCTTTTTTTGTTTGAAGTAAAAAATCAGGTTATAAAATTTAATATATTATAATAGTTATAGGTCGATAAGATAAGGCATTATTAAACCCAAGGGTTGTTTTAAGGCCCGAGTGTTTAATAATGCTTATCGACCGAGTTTTATACAAAATTTAATGCATTTTTCAATAAATTAACTCAAAAATCTAAAATTCCTTTTTTAAATAAAATTCAGTTAAGCGGCTACTAATTTAAACTAAAACTCAAATTTGAAGTATTTTACATCTCTCTCTTGCTCATAGCGTAGGCGTAGCTCACGAGTAATATATACAATAGGTGGTTTATTAAAGATTCATATTTATTTGAAAATTATCTGTTAAAAACTGTTAAACTACAGTTAAACCACATACAACAAAACTGACGTCCATATAAATTTGATGTATTTTTTTTAAGGAGGTCACACTTTAATAATAAAAAAAACACTAGTGCTTTAAAGAGTTCAATATAGCACTAGTGCTATAAAAACGAGTTTGACAGAACAAATTTTAGTGCCATATTATCATTTTTATGCAACAAAAATGCATAAAATTTAACCAAATAATGTCCTTGGCTTTCATAATCGAATAATTACGAGTATAATCGACAATAGTAATTGTTCGACTGATAGATTTTTGGAATTAGTATAGAGCGCACAAATATTGTAAAATTACCAAATCTTTCATCAGGTATTAGGATGCTATTGGAGAAAGGATATGAAATAGATCTATAGAAATAGGCCTGAGATTGGTGTATGTTCTGTTTCAGTGTTGAAAACCGATTAATATATAGTCTCCAATCAGAATTATTTTTGCTTGATGCGAGACATATCAGTGCAAATAATCTGTGTAAGTATTATAGAATTATGTAACTTGAAAAATTGAGCAAATGAATAAAAAAAATATTTAACACAACTAATTATAAAAAACATAGGTATAAGACCAATACCTGAAATGATTATCGCGGTATTTAAGGAGAAGAAAAAATATAATTGATAGGATGCTATATTTATTGTAATGCAAAGTAACTAAGACCCTGTGTGTCCAAAAATAAACTAAACTTTTTGTTGTAACAGAGAGATTTAACTCTATAGCTATAAAGTTGTTAGGGTTTTATACCATCTGGTAAATAGCCTCTGATTTAAGGATAACTCTTGTATGACTATATCCTTTTCATGTAATTTTTTATACATAATGTTAATTAAAATATAAGTGATAAATATTAAATCGCATCTTAAAATATGTCTCATATAATCGACTATAGTACGAGTATTTTAGTAAATCCAAGGAAAAAGTCCAGTCAAATTGACTTATAAGCAACAATTAAATGCAATTGAATATAATAGTATAATAATGACTACGAACTAGTAATGTTGTGGTTAAGATTTCCAAAAGCTAATAAATTAGTCTATTTTTTTACCACTCATTTCTTAATTAAGATGTTTTTCATAAAATTTATTTTTGGAATAAATTTTACTAGATTTGAATTTATTACGAAAATTTTGCATTCTTATTCAATGACTTCACACGCACATTACCCAGTGTATCGTCTTACCCTTGCCCCTGTCTTGTGCTGTCTGGCCTCCTGGTTGTGGACGCTTGCTTGGTTAATCACCTGTGGCTCGGCCGAGGAGCTCCGTTTTATTGAATAATTTAGGTCTGCGGATACATACGTGAAATTTATATTTTGTTTAAACGGTGATACCATAATAATACAAATAAAAACCTGGCCAGAGAGCGAGGAATAAAAAAAAACTGAACGACCCAGCAGCACAGCGGGTCGGTTTTGTTGGGTTATTGTTAACATGTTATCGCTCGTTTAGTTTTTGTTTTCTGGAACCTACATACACCACAACTGGCTGAGCACCAGAAGAGCTGAAGAACGTACAATATAAAATCCCATGGTCTGTTCCATCATCGTCTTCATCTGTCCCCCTTTCCTTCACGAGCTTCATCCTCTCATTTAAGATCACCTGAGCTGAAACCACCTTTTGTCTCTCTCAGCATATCTTTTATTATTGGGACTGATCTGAAATGTGTGTTCGGTATATTATTTGCTTAACTTCCATCATTTTTACGATGACGATATTTTTTGGCACTGAAAAGAAGAAGAGTATCGTGAATTGCCTCGACTGTCACTTTGGTTTTTACGCAATAAAATATATTGTCATTGTTGATGCGACATTCTGCCTGTGTAAACTATATACCCCCTTTCAACACTTCCCATATCAGACTTGTCCTGTATTTCAGTATGTGTCTCTCTTTCTGATTTAAAGAACAATCGCTGCGCGCGAATTGAGGACAATAGAATTGTCGCCGACAAACTCTGATAAGGAATGGTGGAATTAATTTCGCACAGAATGCAATGTCTCGGGATGGGCTGTTAAAATTGAATTTTTGCACATCACCTAATGCAGTTTTTGCCCATATTACGAGGCAGACAACTGGCAATCCAATGAATGACAATTTTAGAAATTTCGTTGTCTGTTTTGAAGATCTCTTGACGTCTTTTTTACAACACCGAGGAATTCGCTAAATTTGTGCAGATGATGTGATGATGGATCGATTTCATTCTCAAAGAACTCTTGACTTAAAATGGAAATACCCTAAATGAGAAATCTCTGCTAAATTTAGGATTTTGTATGAATTTCTCTTTAGTTTTTTAATAGATGGAAGAATTTTTTTTTAAATAATAAGTTAGCTTTACTAGAACTGTTAATAGTTATTTAAACAACGTATAGGAAAAATGAACCATAATTAAAATCGAGTAGAGTTTAATAGATACGAGTGTTTAATTATGGGTTTTTCCAACAAGTTTTTTCCAAAATTTTATACAATTTGCATATTTATTAGCTATACTTTGGCAAAATATGAACTAAAGAATAAGAAGACAACCAAGTACTCAATTAAGGTCTAAGTCCATACAGTTAAGGGAAGTACTTGTCAAGCAAATTGAACTTTTGGTCTCAATTTTTCAAAATATCAC
>JXOV01002984.1:5907-16291 GCA_001014945.1 Clogmia albipunctata
CGCAGCAGCAGCAACAGCACCAACTCCTCAGCTAGAAATTGAAGTAGAGGCGCACAAGAAACGTCTCTCCCTTCCATTCAATTCTTCCTCCGAATACTATTTTGCCGCTAATCCAAAGTCTATGCATCATACTTGTTGAATCTATATCTTTTAATAAAATATAGGCCTTTTCGTAAAAATAAAAGAACGGTTTTCATATTATTCTCAAAAAATTTACTTTCCAAAATTGCGGCAAAATTTTAAAATTTAACTGTCAGAAGACTGTAAATAGGCGAATACAAGATATCTTGAACCAGTAAAATTTATACCAAAAACCTAATTATGATAATAATTTCAAAGTGCGAAAAATAGCGATTTTTCAATGGAGAAGATCCTGAGAGGTGTTATGCGTTATCGCCACACAACGCTGGAGCAAATGGTGAAAGAATTTCGACAAGTCAGAGACAATCCTCATGTAAGTCAAGCAAAAACCGAATTCCACTTTTTGACCTAGAGAAACGAAGGCGCATTCGCACAGTTTACATTACAGAATCGTTTCCGGCAAATTTATTTTGGGTATTTATGGAAGTTTTGTTCTTTATAAACTTAATTTCCTAATTTAAAAATTGATTTATTATTTGTATGTCAAATTATGATTCTAAATTTAAATTTACTCAAGAGTTTGGTACAAAAAATAGGTAAAAAAACACATTCAGATTCCCTAATCACGGTTTATTATCTCATTTTTTGTAATTAATGTAGTAAGCATTAAAGCCTGCCGTCAATCAACTGATAAGAAACAATAGGACAATATGTTGCGATTCTACCAAAAACTATGCGATTAAACTAATTTTATTGATTGGAAAATTATCTGATTGAGATGATGATTTGATATTTTTCTAATTATATATTTTTTTTTTTTTTTATATTTTAGCCCAAAGCGGTCTTTTTCACATGCATGGATTCTCGAATGATACCGACAAGGTTCACAGAAACCCATGTCGGAGACATGTTTGTTGGTAAATAATTATTTATTTCGATTTTATTTAACGAATTTTATTAGAATGAATTTTAGTTCGAAATGCGGGAAATGTTATTCCTCATTCACATCATTTCCAGGACGAGTTTTTCAGCTGTGAACCAGCCGCTCTGGAATTGGGATGCATTGTAAATGATATCAGGTAATATTATTTAATTTATTTTGGGTTTTGAGAGCTTATTTAAATATACTTTGATTTTAGGCATGTTGTCGTTTGCGGACACAGTGATTGCAAAGCAATGAACTTGCTATATCAACTCAGGGACCCAGAATTTTCGTCACAGGTGTGTAAATTTGTACTTTTTTATATTTTACACGAATCATTTGCGATTTTATTAGGTGAATTATATTAAATGTTAAATAATTATTTTTCCAATTTTAAGTAAAAAAAATATTAAGTACCCTTTTGAAAATGAACACGATCCTTTAATAATTTTGAATTTTTCATTTCTACAATTAGGTGATGTTTTCTTTATTTTTACAAACATATCGACGGTCCAAAATTAAAATGACGCAACTCCAAAAATGACAATTTTACAGGAGAGACCAAAAAGACGAATAACAGTTGAAAATAATACAAGAAATGGTTTGATAAGTCTCCGGCCTTCAAGCCTGTTGAACCCACTTTGCAAAGCAACTAGATTTATAGTTTTCTTAAATAGTTACTGTCCAAATTTTAATAGAATTGGGCTAGTACTTTTATTTTTATTGTGGTGGATAACGCCAGTTTAGGCCAATTGTTTATAATTGAAAAAGAACAATCGTATCGATGAGATGACTTGAGAGAGAATTGCTTGACACTGTCAATTCGATATTCTGATTAGTTTTTTTTATCATTTCGTAATCATTTATGAAGCATCAGTCCACAGGTACCCAACAGATCATAATCGGTCAAAACGGTGGAGTTTAATCGGTAAACGTGAGCCATAGAAGGCAATGACTATAAAATCGACCGAAACTCGAATTTTCTTCGATTTTCTTTGGAGATGATTGACCTCAATTGCTTAGACAATACCAAAAGGATAATCATAGCTTCACTATGCCGAAATTTACTCTGATTTAACCCATAATTGCAAATTAAAACGACCGCATTTGGCGAAGGGAAAAGTGATATTTTGTCATGACTATAATCATGTACTTAGTTGCATTTGACAAATTTTGGCATTTACGACGTTGTAATTCTGGAAAAATTGAAACAGCTAATAATTTGGTACAAAGAGATAATTTCTCATAACATTCAACAATTGTTTTAAATTGTTTTTCTAATCTTCATTTTTTTTCAAATCTCATTGAATAAATTAAAAATAACCCCGTTCATTTGTATAACTAATGAAAGAATAATAATTTCCTTTTACAAATTTTGATAGTGTTAACTGTTGCATAAGAAATTTCTTGAGAAATATAATTTATCAAGGCAGGACACTTCTCTTGATGGATTGAGTGTTTATACTTTTTGTTGCTCGAGGAAAGAGATATTCAAATACCGGTAATAAAAAAAAATCTTAAACTAATCCAGTAAACACGGTTGGTAAAACAAAATGAATGCTGTTATTTTTTTCTGATTAAATTGAGTATTTTCTGTTAAGTACCAAAATTAACAAAATTGATAAGTAGATCTACAAAATATTAAAGCTCGATTGAAGTTAGTAACTTGTGATCCGCGGTAAAGAGTCACTTGGAATAAATTTAACACAATTAAATGATAGCAATTTTCGAGTAAAAAAATCATATTTTATGGGTTTTATACATTTATTTATATTTAATAGAATTAAATTCATGATTGAATAAATGTCTATGTTTTGGATTTGATTCATCCGAAGGGAAATGATAAAAGAAGTTAACAAATAAGTCGAATTTGCAATTACCCAAAAAAAAATAACATTAACTAAATTATAAATCAAACCCTTCTTACCTTACTAACAGTCTATCTATAATGTAACATAGCACCCATTCCTTATACTGTGTTTGACTTCTACTGCCCTCGTGAGCGGTTGCCGAAAAGCGGGTCTTTTGCACATATATTCAGTTCAATACCGTTCATAAAGCAGTAGGGACAACACTTACGAGAGGAGGCGATGCGCGGAACCCATCACTCTAAGGAATCACGATGGTGTTTCAGATCGGTGATCATTCCTATATATTATATCTAATATATATGAGTAAGAGCTATAACTCTTGATAGGTTGCTTGATACGATCTTGCATACATACATACAATCAATATATTGTTATATCTCTATGAAACACAAGAAAACTTATGCATTGGTTTGGTTTTTATGTAAATATTGAATTTTGGGAATTCTTTAAATTTAATATTTTATTACCTATAAAAATTCCATTAGTTGAAATTACTATGCATTGCCATAAAATGAAGATACCTTAACTGATTGTTTTTTGAACTTTAAGTGTATTCGTGTTATTTAGTGATAAATTATAAGCAGTTTGCATTTTTATAGCAAATTTAATTATTGATTAGGCAGGTTAGGTTCAATAAAACATGATTTATTATCTAAATACATAGATTGTTTAAAAACGGAAATCATTCATTCATATTTTAATATATTTAACTTCAGTGTTAGGAACAGTGGTTTCTTTCAGTGGAAAAAGAAATTACCTCGTGATTTCCAAAACCTTTAACGTTTATTAACTCTTTACTTATGGACTTAGTTGTATAAATAACTATAATGATATTAAAAACAAGAACTTTATTATATTGTTTCTTTTTTAGCACAATCGTCGAATATCGCCTTTAAGATCGTGGCTCTGCACGCACGCGACGACAAGCTTGGAGAAATTTTCGCAGTGGACGGCGGAAGGAATGCAGAAGCCTTTGCTGTTCTCCTCGGAGACTCCGAGTCGTCGCTTTGTGGCGTACATCGATCCGGACAACGAATTCGCCATCGAGGACAAGCTCTCTCAGATCAACACCCTGCAACAGGTCTCGAATATCGCCTCCTACGGGTTTTTGAAGCAGCGCTTGGAGACCCACGACCTGCACATCCACGCCCTTTGGTTCGACATTTACACGGGCAACATTTACTACTTCAGTCGATCCGCGAAACGGTTCGTCATCATCGACGAATCCACGGTGGAGAATTTGATTAAAGAAGTAAGGAAATACTATTCTTAGTGGCTTTTGCAGGGATCCAAATGGCTCGAATTGTTTACGCTTTTAGAAGAGGAAGAGAGGCTTTACTTTAAATGTGTACAGGTGCTAAATGTTTTTTTTATTAGAGGTAGTTTAAGAAAAAAGAAATGAAATTCTATTTTTATAGTTATAATAGTGATTAATATGCAATAAATGTTTTGTATTGTTGTTGTTTCTAAAACATTTTTGTAAAAAAAGTGCCATTAGATAGTTAAGTATTTAAAATTGTGGAAACTTAAACTTGAATCGGTCTTCCAAATTTTTCACAAAATAAATTGTTAATACCTTTTATATCGATACTGTTATTGTGAACAAAAACTTAAATTGCCTTTATACCCTTTCTAATATTTTCATTAATTCAATATACGTATCCTTCGAATATAATAAAGTATCGCCATGAAAAAGAAACGTCAAATTTTTGGCTGGAATTATATTTATATTTTTACACGACACAAATACTATTACACAAATCAATTGTTTTAAATTAAAATGTTGTTAAAACTCAAATTTAAAGAAGGTTCACCAGAAAATTTGATAACTGCCATTATTTTTATTGAGGACACATTTTCAGAATCCTATTTCAATTTCAGTTTGAAAATCAAATTACCTTTTGAGAGGACATTTTGTTGTAAACAAATGTGTACAAATTGTCAATTTTATGAATGAAGCAAGTTGGTTACTAAGATTGTTTTTTAATTGGACTATGAAATTTGTATGAAATATTTACAAACGCATTTAAAAATAATGGTCGAAAAGAATAAAAATGAAATGAGGTTTTGACTGATTTGTACGAATTTTGCCTTGTTTCTTCTTCATGGTGCTGCTTTAATATCTTTTTCACAACTCGATTAATAATATTTAATTCCATATGTGCAATAAGAACTCTTTACAATATTCCCAATAAAATGCCAATCAATAAGTTTTAGTATAATTACTGTTTTGTATGAAAACTTTTACAATTTATTTAATATAAAAGCAGGTTCAATTATTGAGATTTATTATATTTTAATCAAATAAAGAAATATAAAATCATAATAAGTTATTAGTAAATACATTTTAGTAAAATTTACCAATTTGATTGGAATTTATACGAAATATATCAAACTGCAAATTAAATAAATTCTTTTTGCCCAAAAATAAATAAAATATATATTTTGCCATAAGTTTTAAAAAAGGATGTTGAAAAATTAACATCTAGAACGAATAATTTTTTTATAAAATGAATGAAATATTTCATTTGCATTTTATAAAAAAAATGTGTATCATCAAATGGTTTTATGACCTATAGAATAAAATATGTAAGAAATGAAATAGGGATGTTGCGGCTCTTTGCATTCACAATAACCAATGTGGAAGCTCCACAGGACGATAAATTGTATAATATACTGACCAATTAGGAAAGAAAATTTCGAATACAGTAGAATCTGGTCTGCCTCTCTTTTCTTGCGGTGAGCACCCTAGATTGAGGTCGTAGGATCAAATACCGAGCGGATATTTTTCTAGCGCGAATAAATTCCCATTTATGTATATCAATAACATTGCGAAATATTATTCATACCGAATTATAAATAATGGCGCAAAAATGGGCGGATTGACTGAGTCCTTTTTCAACTGGTGTAGATGATATTAATTGACTAATAATAGACTGAAAACTAATAGTCACGAGAAGTCTAACACCCGTTGGTTGAGGTTGAGACTACCCCAAGTTCCGTAGTAGGAAAATTATTATTAATACAGTAGAATCCGTTTAAAATGACAATCCGCTTAATATAACGAATTTCATAGCAACATTACAAGTTCGAATTTTGAGGCCAGGGTATTATTTTTGTTAAATTTATTTTAAAATCTATCACAGTTTCTTAAAAATCAATCATACTAACCGGATGGTCATCCGGCCATCAAAAATAATACCCTGGCCTCAAAATTCGAACTTGTAATGTCGTCTCGTCATGCTCGAAATTAGACAGGTTTTCAAAGCTTAAATGAAATGCATAGAATCGAAGAGATGAACTGGATCTTTCCAATACTAGTAATTTGCTGCTGTTCAATGAACGGATACAAATAAAAGCGTAAAAGGGGTGGTCTTCTTCGTAGTATGTGTGTTCTATTTCGGTGGCAAAAACCTGTCAATTAATACGCTCTATATAAAATCATTTGTTCGTGGTGCTAATCACATCATAACAAATAATGATTTGTAAAAACATGCTATTCAATTGTCAATTGTGAAGGATTGGCAAATGAATGGATAGGGCATTTGATAACTCCGATTACGTAAAGCCAATTGGTTAGACCTCGACCGGTAACGGTTGTTGAGTCGTAGAAGAAAAAGATAGATTTCTAAGGAATTGTGTCCTGGTAATGTGACTGACATGATTTTCGTTAGTGGTTTGTAGGAAACGTTTAAAATTACAATTAATTACTTATCTTTAATATGCTTAGTATGACGTCCGCTTAGTATGATCAATTTTCAAATTACCTTCAATGCCAATAAAACCGGATTCTACTGTATTACTTTTTTCTAAAACTACAATGTAATTTCTTTTAAATTTAAAATTACGATATTATTATTGTATTTCGGTACCTTTATAAAGTATTTGCTTTTTATTACGATTTTACTTTAGAACTTAACTTTAAATATTTGCATTCGGGGATACCAGCCTTAAAAAATTCGCACCCGCACATCCCTGATACAAAATAGAGGACTTAATAAGAATGTTAATGTACATAGTTATTCAAATGAGATATATTCATTGTACAAATATATATTATTTAAACCACAGAGATACATAAGCTGGCATATTTTTTATTAAAAAATTACAATTGATTTAAACGCATAGTTATATTAAATTTGTATATACGTAGGAAAAGATTAAAATAAAAAAATTGCACAAAATCAAAAAATGATTTGATTTTATCTAATGATCCAATTAATAGGGATTTTAATTCTGATATCTAAATTAAGTGAAGATCTCTTGATAATAACTCATTTGGTTAGACCAAGTTCTTTTCAGTAAATCTCATACATATCGCATTTCTTTTGGCTTAACATATTCTTGGACAAGAGACGGATAAGGAATTCGTTGGGGCTTGTTGTGTGTTTCGCCGTGTTAAATTTCTCTGACTAACGTGTTCCAACACACGTACACGGGATGTTGTGACGACTACATAACAAGTTCTGGGTTGTAAAATGGAAACAACAATAAAAAATGGGAGGAAGAATGTAGGTCACTACTTGCGATTTCGTGACCAACTTTTTATGGAAGCAGCAGAAGGAAAATAAAAACAAACCGCAAAGACACACAAATACTCTTTTGTGGAAAAGAACTTTTGCGTTACCGAGCGCGCGCGCGGAATGGAATGAATAAGAAGAGATGAGCTAAGCTTCAAAGAAGAGTAAAGCTCTCCTCATCGCTATGGAACTTATCTTTTGTGGAGTGTGATAAAAGAATCGGCTCATCTGCTTTGTCAAAAGACCGAGACTGAGAAGCGCGGCATATGGGAATGGAGTAAAAAATATAATAAATGATGGGAAAATGACTAAAGACGACGACGACGACTCGGGTGGTTATATAAAATTTAGATCGTCGCTCACCACGACACGATTTTTGCAAACAGATCTCGTCGCCGGAGAGAGACACAACACGACAATGCCATCCATTCCAGAGATCGTATCTAATCGGACGGCTTAATCTGAAGCTTAATAGGAAAATGCCTAATAAGAGGTAATGGCAGACTATCGGTTTTTGAATTGTCTTGCACTCCACTTGAGACAGAAAAATGGCCCCAAAACACCAAGCATCACTCGACAATTGTACGGTAATTTATGTCTTTTCGGGAATATAGCGACAGTTAGGGGTCATAATTTGATACAGAATTTTGATAAATTTAGAGATTTCTCAAGAAAAAGTAGATATGAAAATAGAGGTGATTAAGTTTGAATCGTAATATAAATTGATTAAAAGTTCTAGAAATATGAACTTGGAATCCTAAAGATGGGCTGAGTTTTGTCTTTTTTCACTTTTAGCACTAGTGCGTAAGTGACTATTGCTTTTCAAACCAGTGCGAAATATTTATTTTCGTTTCAAGACGCTTTAAGCTTCGGTTTTCAAAAAGGAAGTCTGTTTCCGCTAGGAGACGAAGTCGACGACCCGAATAGCTTCCTTCGAGAAAACTGAATTAAACGTCGAGAAACGAATGCTATTTTTCCCAATTTTCATTTGTAAAATAGCACAAAACTAATTAAATACTTATATAGGAAACATAACTTTGATATTTTGGAGATTTTAGTAGTTTTAAAAAATATAAACATAACATTAATGAAACATTTTGATGTTTCATTCTTCAGACTAGAATAAAAAACAGTCGAATGATAAGATGTATTTGTGAATGGAGTTGTATCTTTTCATTTCTATAGTATATTTTTCATGCCTGTATTCATTCAGTTTTTCAAGCTGTGATGATTATTATATTTTATTTAGAAAAGTTTCACTTTTTATTGAAGCATAAATTAATGAAAACAAGTACTTTTTATATCAAAATTGGGAAAATGAAATTTATGTTCAAAATATACGATAAGAATCGTTATACTCATCTGCTATAAACCCTGCAAGTATTTCAATTCAGTAGTTTCATTGAATTTAATAAATTTTCGTATATCCAATACTTTTCAAAATTTGAAATAACCTTCTGTAATTGGGATTAATGCGTTAGATTAATCAAAGCTTATTCCTTTTTGATTTTTAAAAATATTTGAATACAATTGAATAATAATAAAGAGTTTTTTTAGATATAGTTTCATGAGTTTATCATGAAATATCAAGCTATCTTCTCCCAACGAGGGCGACAATTCCTAGGGCTATTGAGATCCTTTACGGTTCTCAAATGTGTTAAGATCTCCAGAATGTCGCAGAAAAAAAATGTTATCAAATATTTGCAACAACGAATATGTTTTGAATTTTTTATCCATTCCCAAGTATAATCTGAATTTACACAAGAACATGATATGTTTTCTTGTCTCCTCTTCAAATTTAATGTATTTTTAAGGTTTTAAAAATTGTCTATAACTTTAATCTTGCTGTATCAATAAGAATTGTATAGGATAAGATAGTAGATACGAATATATATTTTTGAATTTTTTATAATATTTATATCTAAAAATTTGTTTATGCTATAAATTTATAATATATAAATTCATTACCGTTTAACACCGCTCCTCTTGGAGCACAGCAATGCAATGATGCATTAATAACATAATAAACCATCTTTAGTTTTTGGCACAGACTAATAACAAAATAATGTATTAAATTATTCTATTATTATTACAATCGTATAATATAATTAATAATTCTTTTGTGTCCATGATTAATTACCCCAATCAAGATTTACGGACATTGTTCTCAAAGTCTCATATAAATAACTATTGCTTTTAAAAGCAATTTGTTGAAAAAAGAAAAGTATTTCCTTGGCAGAATTAACATAATAATTAAGTTAATCTCTTTATAGTGTCAAAATGAGTTTACAGTAATATTTTTAAAGATAACGACAGATATACAATTTATAACTTGAATGACAGTTCAATCAAATATAGATTATGATAAACCACAAGAAAACGTAGGTCATAAGTTCTCCGATAAGTGGCTTATTTTATTTTCATTAACAAATTACAGTTAAGCCACGCCCTTCAAGATTGACGACCATATAAATTTAATGGATTTCTTTTACGGAGGTCACACTTTAATAATAAAGAAAAAGCACACATGCTTTAAAGAATTCTTTAAAGCACTTGTGCTATAATAACGACAGAGCAAAATTGAGTGTCATAATGTCAATATTAAGCAACAAAAATGCATAAATTATATTTTGCACTCCCGTATCGAAACATACGCTTTTCGATATCAATTTGAGTTTCGTAATGTTTCACTTTATGACACACAATGAAAATTTTGAATTTTTATTTCACTAATAAATAAAATCCAACAAATTTGTATCAAAGACAAAATTTGGTCGCCAATGTTGCCCTTAAGCTACACAAAATATTGGTCTCGGCTATGCCATAGGACTCTGATTAAGTTTCAAATTAATTAACGTTTCCTGTTTTAAAATTTTAATATTTTCTGTTTCAATAATCTGCATATAATTTGGTTATTTTTGTTCGAGTTTTGGCACATTACATAAATATNGGTCGCCAATGTTGCCCTTAAGCTACACAAAATATTGGTC
>JXOV01002985.1:3946-33858 GCA_001014945.1 Clogmia albipunctata
GTAGAAACTTCAGTGCTCATGAGTGGAGTGCAAGAAACGTTATGTCCTCCTCGGGTGTTCACACTCGTATCACTCGTTAAAAACAGTTGACTTTATACTCTTGTAGCACAAATAACCATTGTGCAATCACGTTTCGAAAAATAGCCTTTTCTCAACCCAAATTGGTTTTGTAATGTTTTACTTTTCTGCACGGAGTGCGGTAATATTTTAAAATTGTCACCAATTTCATGAAATTCTAATTTCGACAATTGTTGTTATAACCAAATCTCTACACATTACTAATGAAATATTTTATTTTGAAAATTTCGTTGTGAGTTGTTTTTGCACAATTTGAAAACGCTACCAACGTTTTTATAAGTAATTATCGATTAACTGATATTTTTCTCAGAATTACACAAAATAGCGTTCAAAACACATGTGAATCGGTTTTTTCTTCACTTGTATCGTATACTAATTTCAATCAGTTTTTAAATTGTGAAGAGATTTTGCAGAGTTCGATTTGGTTATCTGCAATTTAAATCCCTGTTTAACCACTATCGATTGAAGCTCTCAATAATCGTAAATTGACCGACCTCTGGTGTGCCATTTGCAAACTGTCAGCAAACCGCTGGAATTGGGGGCGGCTGCAATGAGATAATTGCTGTCGAAACTAAAAGCAATTATGAGAAATTATCGTGATTAATAGGTTATAAATTCTGGGTAATCGGTGCCGCTTTATATAAACACATAGTATTAATGTAATTATTTCCATCTATAAATATATATGTATGTACATGTGTTCATAAATACCAACCCACATTGAAGACCATATATTTAATGGGAGTTGAGGGTTGTGGAAGGGGACAGGTGTAGAAAAAGAGAGAGTGTGGGACGTAGGGTTAACAGCATTCTAAAATTTCATTGTTTTATCGAATATGTAACTTTAACATTCAAAGTTGATTTCTTCACTATTTTTATTTCATAAAGAAAGAAACCATTTATTAAATTTTAATTTTAAATGCAAAGCTTTGTGATTATTACTTATTGATAAAAAAAGGTCAAATAAAAATTGATAAGTAACAATATATTCCAAGTATAATGAACATATAAAATAAGCTTTTCCTAGATGGAATATGCATAGCAAATAAAATATACTTAGAAACCAAAAATTGAATAACATAGAGAGTAGACACAGTTTTACAAATTTGCAAATAAAAAGCAGCATTAGACTGGCTATGATCAAAATTCGAATGTTATATATTTCATGAATATGGCAATAATTTTTAAAATTAAAAGTACAGAAGAAGAATATTTTTTTTATTATTTTTATATGGTTATGTTGAGCTTTTACGTTTTAAGATTTTTGAAAAAAAAGTTTTCAATAAAAATGTTCTTCCCAAAGGAAGTAATTTTCTTGTAATTTTATTCTGTTACAAAACTGGCTAAACTTTATGATATACTTCAGATATACTCGCTTGCATTTGCAATGTTATGTTCACTCCTTGTTAATAGAATAAGGACGCTGTTTTCAATTTACATTTAATTGAAATTCTCAGTTTCTATTAACTTCTTTTTTCCATGAATAAAGGTAAATTTATTGACATAGAACAAGGTCCAATGTTTATTGAGGGTAATTAAAAAAAATGTACCGCTTCATAGCCGATGTGGTAACGCAACCGGCTGCCTCTTTGACGGCCATGGGTTCGATCCCTGGGCGAGTAGGATTGACTGGGTCCTTTTCAACCGGTCTAGGTGCTATTAATTGACTAATAATACGCTGAAAACAAATAGTGACTGAAATGTCGAAAACCCGTTGGTTCAGGTTGAGAACCCCCATGTTCCTTACAGGAATTAAAACGGAAATTTATTTAATTAAAAAATGCGCCGTACTTAAATCTACGGAGATTATTTTTAGAAAAAAATTTGGCCAATAAAACAATATAAAATTGTAAGCCCAATGTATTGTTAACTTCAAATCTTATTTTTTTATACTTTTGATAAAAGAAAGACAAATTCGTTTGCTAGGGAAATAAGAGTCGAAAAGTCAGTTATATAAAAGTTTTGCCAACCGTTTTTGTAAAATAACGGTTGCATGGAACATGGAACTTATCCTCTAAAGTATCCTGATATATACTGCCTTAGTGTGCGGTGCTAAATGGCGGGTTTAATAAACACTTATATGCTTTCTCATTTTTTACTATACCATATTAATCCTTCGAAACGAAACTATTATATTGAAATACTTTATCGACAGCAACAAGTTAGTTATGGCCAGTTATAGATAGGGAGATGAATTACACGTTTGAATAAAAACTGTGCAATTTAGTTAACAAAACAGTGTCTGAACTTAAACATACAGTTTTGTTTGTTGATTTAGGTTTTCTTTTTAATACTACTGCAAAAAAATCAAAATTTTCATTAGGGAAAAAATTAATACATTACGAAATTCGAATTGAAGAAAAATAGTTATTTGTGCACTCATGTAAAAATAGTATATTTCGATACAAGTGCTGTAATAACCGATTTTACATGTGTATCGAACGCTATTTTGTGTAATTCTGAAAAAATACCAATTAATCGATAATTAAAAATAAAAACCATTCGCAGCGGCTTTTTGTTTTCAAATTATGGACATAATGTGTACAAGAAAGACAATGTGTTTATACGAGTGAGTTGAGAATACACACAACGAAATTGTTTTGACAACAATATGTATTTTCATTTAATTGGTGACAATTTGCGTGCAAATTTTGAATTATTTCAGCACTCCGTTCAGAAAAGTAAACCGTTACAGAACCAATTTGCATGAAGAAAAGTCCGGAACTGCAGAAACAGTTTTTTTACACCCAAGCAGGACATAATTTGTTTGCCCTTTGTGTAAAAATTCAGGTAAATCCAATTATTTTTTTTGCTTCAACGATCTCTATTTGAACGGTTTTGTGGATACTTTTTGACGGTTATATCGGCCACGTTAAAAAATTGTACAATTATTTTTCGGAAAATGTCCCCGAAACTATGACTTTGAAAAAAATTTATTCCTAGAATTTGATTTTCACTCAAATTGATATGGAAAAGCTAACCTTTTGATATGAAAGTGCAAAATTATTCTCTCGCAAAAATTGGTAGATTTTTATTTTATTGGTTTTGCATACTTTAGATAAAGTTAAAGGAATAACATCGAAAACAAACAAAGTACAGTTGCCAACACTACTGTAGATAGAGAGATCAATGTAAAACCACAAATTCCCGCGTTTGCCCATAAATAAAATTAATCCTAAATGCTGCCATTCACCTGCTCCCTGCCACATTTCCCGGTATGGTGAAGCGAGCACAGCGATGGAGAGGGAGAAAGAGAAAGGGAGCCATCGATAACGAGCCAACCAAAGCCCCCTGCGGTCTCCATTGCCCCATTAGCGGGTTGTTAAAATAATTGTGACACTCTGGTCGAATTCGCGAATCGCAAATACCCAATCAACGCTCCACTTTCACCCCTCAAACACTGAACGAGACGAAAAAACATAAAACAATAAAAATGAAGAGAAAAATGGCGAAAGAAGGCGACAATTCTGCCGAAATTCGGCAAAGACAAAGCTCTACAACCATGGAAACATCGAGATTCGAGAGTTAATTGTCTGTAATTGTGTACACCTGGATCGCACCTAATGGATCAAATGGCCAATTCCAATTTCATTAATCACTAAAGTTGCGGTGCCCTAATTACGACAAAATTAAGGGCTCATTTCCTCAGCTCTCTAATTAAACAAACAATTTATTATGTCGCCGTAATCGAGATAAAGAAAGAGAGGGAGAAAGTCCTAGAAACGATACTCGGTTTTGTTGCCTGTTTACGAGCCAAATCAAATCAAAATTAGGGTCGTGCTTTTTTATTTCATAATTTCTCTAGTTCTTATGAAAAAAGTTGTTCTTTCGCCTTGTTAATTACAGGAATAACTAATTTTGAGAACTTATTATAGATTGCAAATTTGGATATTCTATTAAATGTTTTGAAAAATATATGGTGGTTTAGTTATTTATATATACCAGGCTTTCAATTAAAATAATTGATCAAAATTCCGTGTGCCAAAGTTTTGCACCAATTTTTATATTTAAAGTTTAAGGGCATCTCACAAAGTGTGATAAATGAAAAAAAATTACAATATTCATCAATTTATTTGTTACATAAAATACTATTTTGCACTCCCGTATCGAAACATACGCTTTTCGATATCCATTTGAATTTTGTAATGTTTCACTTTATGGCACTTAGTGAAAATTTTGAATTTTTATTTCATTAGTGAATAAAATGTCAAAACAACAAGTTTGTCTCAAAGTCATAATTTGGTCGCCATTGTTGCTCTTAAACTACACAAAATATGTGTCTAGTCCCATTTCGAGTTCATACAATATCAAAACAATGAATTACAGCCGAATCGATGACGTCACACATTCAACTGCCAATATCTGGACAACTTAGTTAAGGTTGAGCGGCTTTGATTTATGTAAATTTTATTAATAGCTTTATATTGTTTTAAATAGAATTTTATTAGAATAGCATTAAAGCAAGCAAATGTTCATTGTAATGTGTCTAGGCGGTTTGATCCTTTTATCAAACCGCCTAGACAGATGCCCGAATCATTCCCATATATTATATTTATATGGGCTTAGTAATTTGTAAGAAATAAATTCGGGCACTCGTGTAGGCGGCTTAAGAATCATATGCGTGAGACGACGAGATGAGTGCCCGAGTGAATAGGGTCCGAGCTCCGAGTTATCGTTCGAGCACCCGACTAGGCGGTGTCCAATGTCTTCAGTCCATTTGAATTTAAACCATCTGTTAAGGTATGATATTTCATGTATGCAAGTACCCAAGATATAGTTTTACCTGTAACACCGTAATGATGAAATGAAACAAAAACCATTGTGAAATAGATTTCCAAATTTGAATTTAATGAATCGTCGATTTTTAGATTGATAATCTTCTTTGTATTAAATTAAATTGGTTCCAAACGGTTGTATTTGGAATTCATCAATTTAAGATCTTCTTCTGTTATTTATGTAATTGAAAGCATATGCGAAACGTTCTAATTTAAATCCGTACTTTGTTGTTGATTGAGAAATTTAAGCTTAATTGACAATTTGTAGAATTGAACTGTATCTTTCCCAAGATTAGGGTTTGCCAAGAATAGAGTCGTTTTAATGACATTACCGAAACCCTCTGCATCAAAGTAATTCCAGAATATCGATTATTTTGTAACAGTTTCATACAGTGTATCCCAATTTAGAGATTTAATGAAATTCATCTGATAATGTTTGTAATTTAATTTCAATAGAAATTTAAGACGTTTTAAATCAACAGACAGGAAGCATAAAGAAATGTCTAAAAAATTATAATACATTTGTCTTACCCACAAGTGCTTTTTCTAAATTATTAAAGTGTGACCTCCGTGAAAGAAATATAACAAATTTATAAGGACATCAGTTTCGTTGTGTATAGGGTTTAACTATATTTGTGGATGATTTCACAACAAAAGGGATTTTTAAATCATAATATAATGTTTTAAAATAGATGCACATATCGGATTTCTTTTTCAAACTGAACATCGCAGATTGTTTAAATTTAATTGAATTTAATTAAATTATTGTGTTAATTTGTTTAAAAATGCATATTTTGTATGAAACACAGTCGATAAGCATTATTAAACACTTGGGCCATTTTTGATCAACCCTTGTGTTTGATAGTGCCCAATCTTATGGAGTATGGACCTTATTGTATAAATGACTATTATATTAATTCAATTTAATTTGTCTGTGTATCGGTTGTTTACTCCTATTTTCAGATTGAATAATAAGAACAAGCTAGAAATTTTTATATAGAGAAAGGATCCACATTTCTTGAAACATATGTAAAGGCTTTATATAATTTTGATTAAAAAATTATCTTGTATTATTCACAAATTTTTTCCCTCTGCATTCCGGTTCCCTGTTTCCGTTAGCTCGCCACGAATTTTTCAAACCGGTTTAGGTTTTTATTGATGGGGAATGGAGAAAAATATTTTCAATAATAACCTAAACAATAACAAAGGGAAACATTTTGTGAAACATTATATGGAATAGTTTATTTCTCCGATTTTCTAATTTAAATATCAGCTTATTTTAGTTAAATACACAATGAAGTAATCAAGTAAAGATTTAAGAAGTTATTTGATATGCGGAAAATATGTGGTGCTGAAAAGACCAAAATTGTGGATATTTAAAAAATAAAAAAATATTTCTATTTCATTTATTTTATGTTAAAATGAAAGTGTTTTGTTTAAATTGTAGTCCATGTAGTCCAGGCAGTCCAAAGCACTAACGACTAGACTATACGGGCAGATAAACATGAGTATTATGAAAACCACGAACTTCTTAAGATAATAAAGCATCGCCATGAAAAAGAAACAAAGCCAAATTTCTTACAAATCAGTCATATTCCCCTTTCATCTTATCCTATCTTCTTTTCGTCCATAATATTTAAATGTATTTGTGACCGAAAATTTTATAGTTCAGTTTAAAATCAATATAAGTAACTAACTTGTTTCATTCACAGAATTAACAATTTGTATACATTTGTTTACAACAAAATGTCGTATAAAAGGTCATTTGATTTTCAAAATGAAATTTTGCCCTTCAAATACGGTGGAAACAGGATGCTGAAGATGTGTCCTCAGAGCAATAACAACACTTATCAGGTATTCAATTCCTACCAAAAAATTGTCGTTTCTTCTTTATGGCGATGCTTTAATCACTATTCTCGTGATTTTAAGTAGCTCAAAAACGTTAGCCTACTATATCTTTACATTATTTGGAATGAATCAACGTTGTATTTTCATTTCTCTTTATAATTCAATGTATGGAAATATAAGTCAACATTGAGAAAAAGGAATTCTTAAACAAAGTTTTCTATTTTGCAATTGGAACTTTAAAAAAATCCCAAATGTATTACATATGAACTTCTTTTGATCCCATGTCACACATATCTTTTGATGCCATTGAATCGATGTGATGAGAGTTTAATTGTAATGTTTGGTGTAGCTTTGATCGGACTTCCATTGAATGGAACTTGTGCAATTCTATTTAGACTCGTGTCCTTGGGTGGGTGTGTTTGTTGCGAATTATATTTGGTTGGCGAGACGTGGACAACAAGGCGAGTTACGGTTGGTGGTGGCTGGGACAGAAATGGGCAAACTTTTCGGTATTTATCGGAAGCCCGGTATCGGAAAAGTTTTCGCTCGGCGTGGAATTTAATTCCAATTGAATTGAATTTACCTGGAAAGTTTCGCCGCGTTTCGCCGATCCCCACCTCGTCCTGCTCCTTCTCGAAGGATCAATGCATCCCCTCGCCCTCTTTTTCTCTCTGGTGGCCCCACAAGGAATTTATTGGCAAAACGGCAACAATAACCGGAACGAAAACAGCACAAATAATCTCGCCTGTTTACACAATAAAAGTTTTGCAGGTGCGATTCAATGTTGATTTTTAGTTTATGATCGGTTCGTGGATTTCCTTTTTATCGCTCGCTTGCCGTTTTTTTGCGCGCGCGAACCCAATTCGTTTTTACTTCTTCTTTTGCCTGTGTTAATTTCCAATTAAAATCACGCGATTTATTGCGCCAATTTACCGAAATGTCGGCAGTCGAGCTTGATTTAAGTTCGATTTAATGGCTCAATCTGGAGACGAGAACCCACCACCATGCCCCCTTCCCAGTAACACCACTACTCGTATTGTAAATAATCAATGAAGCGTCGTAAAATATTGATGAGATTGCACAAGTTGTCTTCATTACTCGCCTTTCGACGTTCAATCCAAACGATAAATGCTTCATTGATAAACGGCTACGTAGGCGGCACTAGGGGTTTAGAAATTTATCCTTAAGAAATGGAATCAATTCTCTTTTGTGTATTTTTAACTTTGAAATGGCCTTTCAATAATTAGGTTGCCTAGTTTATCACCGGTTGGATAAGACGTTTCTTTGTTTCTAAGTGAATTTAGATTGTTATAAAACGAATAGACGTTATAAACATTTAATAGTTATTTTCGTTTCAAGTTTCAGTTTTCAAGGAAGGAAGGCGGTTTCCGCTTGGAGACGAAGTCGACGACGCGAATAGCTTCCTTTGAGAAACGTATTTCTGAATGAAGTTGTATCTTTTCATTTCTATAGAACATTTTTTGCTTGTATTCATTCAGTTTTGAAGCCGTCATGATTATTATATTTCATTTAGAAAAGTTTCACTTGTTATTGAAGCATAAATTAATGAAAACCAGTACTTTTTAAATCAAAATTGGGAGAAACAATGTAAGCGAACAGATCATTGTTTAAAAACCCAAAAGCCATGATATCATCTATTCTTTCGTGGATCTCAAGTACTTAAATGAAAAACTTTAACTTTGTTACGGCTGCGAAGGTAGATGAAAACCACCAAGCCGTTTTCAAGATAAGAACTCATCGCCGCATATTTGGAGGGGTATGTAAAGATGAAGTCTGTAGACGACGAAACAACTTTGAATTGTACCAACTGTACAACATTGGGCGGGAAAATATGCCCAGGATAACCCAGAATTCCATTGCGAAAATGTTTTCAACAATGACGTATACAGGAACAAGAAAAAAGGGCGTTCGCGACAACGTGGACCATAGTGCGACTGAGCTGCTAATCATAAACTTCATTGATTGGAAGACCGCTGCTATAAACCGGGACTATTGGAGGCATATTGTCGCGGAGGAAAGGACTCAATATATGTTGATGAAGATGAAATCGAATGTATATGATTGTTAGCCCTTTTTGCAATAATATCATAAAAATCATTGCTTTAATCGAACAAAACATAAAGCATTTTGCAAAATATTTAAATAAAATATAACTGTTTTGAGGTTTACCAAAAATACTCTTTCTATCTTTCGATTGTTTTTTTTTTAAATGTAACCGAAATTTGTTCCTACTAAGTTCTGAAAATATATCGGACACACAATTACAATTCACGACTGAAATTGTGTTTCTTTAAATTTTTGTTATGTTTAGATATTAAACTCCGTATAGATAGATTAAAAGTGTTGTGTTATGAATTTCCTCATTTATATTTTAAACAAAATTAATGCCATTGTTTAAAGTTGTAGAAAACATACAAAAACATTAAATAGAAATTAAAAATAGTTTTAAATCACGTCGAAAAACAACGTAAAGAAATAATAATATTAAAATTATATTTGAAAACGAAACCAATACTAATGCAAATAAATGGATTTACATTAAAATTTTGGTAAAACTCAAATTTTAAAAAGGTTCACTATAAAATCTGATAACAGCCATTATTTTATTGATGACACATCTTCCGGATCCTGTTTAAAACGTAATTAAAAGATAAAATTTACATTTTAAATTTAATTCCCTTGCCAAAGTGAGTTCAAAAATTTTCCACTAGATGGCGAACGTGTCAATTTGGTAATTACCTGTTACAATACATTTATAACGAACAGAAGGTAAGGCACACAGTCAGACGCAGTAAAGACAGAGATATTTTATATCAATTTAGCATACGGTGCTTCTAGCTGGCGCAAAACAAATGACTTCGATGATTTTGAGAAGGGTTGAATGAGAGGTTAATCATTAGGAATTTATATTGATGACAATAACAACATTTGAACTATTTCTATAATATGTAATTCGTATATTCGTAATGGACAACGGAAAATATAGTGACAAAATAAAAATTGAAAAATATTGCGTTGATTTATTAAACGAATTTCCATATATTTAAGAAATCCAATTAAGCTATATTAGACTCGATTCCTATAGATCACCCCACGTATGGATACTAAAATCAATTAATTGAAGCTCGACCTCTAATGCAGTAGATCCATTCATCCAAAAGCAAATTCATTATAGGGCTTTGCCTTGAGACGGACCATTTGGGGCAGTAGAGAGTAGTAAATCCCTTCCAATAGATTGCCTCCCAAATCGTCCACTTTACGACTATCATCAGTCCAGTTTACTCTAGCCTGACTGGACTACTACTCCTGCCGCTTTTACTCCTGGGCCAAGTGCAAGGATTGGGGGTGTGATTTGGAGGAGGGTGTTTGTATACGTTTATTTGAATTAATAAAACACTGTCGTCCATTAACATAATTATTGGGTTAACATTCATAAAACGGACTTTATTGGCCAGTGCTGGATGATTGGGAGGAGGTCAGAGCCCTTGTCGAATTTAGAAAGAAAGAGAAACGGCGACAGAGAAAGAAAGAGAGATTAGCAATAAACTAGTCCTCATATGTGATGTGTTTAGTGTACAAGGGTGTTCAGTGCATTTCAGAAATTTGAGTACCTGTTTTTAAATTTTTTTTGCAGTTCCATACGTGAATTCATTTATCATAAATCTCAGTTCATGATATTTATGTTCACAAAAGGACCAAAGTTAGTTTTTTTTCATTAATTCTTAAATCAAGACACTAATCATATTCCACATATTTATCGACATATCAAGCTTCCACAAACTCCATTAAAAATTATTATTTTATAGAGTTTTTTTTGGTTTAGAGTAAGAAATGACAAAAACTCTCTTCCAGACTAACCGTACCGCGGCGGGGACGAGTGGAGCACGGACCCACAAGAAACCCGATTTCTTACCGTGCTTGGGTATAGAGTGGGACCGGCATCAAAGTATTACTTCACCATCAACTTTTGATTCCATCACTTGAAAAACAATCGTTGAACCCTATACCTTGGTTCATCATTGTGACTCTACAAGGTTGTCCATTCTACTCCAATTCTGTAGATTGAATAATATGACGTCGATCAAACTTTCAGGCTCGACTACCCGTTTTGAATCTTCTCTCTCTCTGCATAGAATCTCCGACATCTGAACATCATATATTCGGGAATGTTTTCCTCATCACAGAAGCTCCATCGATCTGAATCCTTTAATTTGAAGCGTTTTAGGTAGCTACCAAAGCTATCATGCCTGCTCAAAAACTGGGTTAGGAAAACATTAAATTCACTATGTCTTCTTCCATACCACCGTCTTACATCAGGGATAAGACGCCTGCTCCAGGAGGCTTTATTCCAGTTTTCATTTAACCACTGTTCTTGCATTGCAGTGAACGATATGTCCTTTGAAATGGTTTTTTCCATTCCATTGAACACATAAATTTGTTCAGTAGGCTCAACCTGACATCGAACATCTTAAGTGGAAATGCAGAGATCACCTCCGTTACTATTGTTGGCATTGTCTTGTATCCTGAGCAGATTTGTAGTGTTACTTGTAGAGATCCTAATTTCCCGCTATAGTTCCAGGACCTGAGAGGCAACTCCCAACATGCAAATTGCCTCTCCATCACTTTCCTTCACGAAGCGTCCTGCAGCTCCTTTCCTCCTGTACATAACAATTGTAAATAAAACTCTGTACATATTATTATTATTGAAATATTAATAAAAGTCTCGTTTTCTTTCTGTAAATAGTCGTCAACCAAACAAGATCTTTTCTTGGTAGCCAAAAGCTCCTGCGACCACCTCGTGATCCGTCCACATCGTCCTCTTCAGCCATTTTACGCTTCCTGGGAATCACTCATCCGCTCCATTGGCTCTACGCTTTATACTATTCATGAGAACTTGTCCATTATAGTGCGGTGCTTTGCCACTTCATCATATTACACCACACAGGTGCACTTCATAGGAGCTGGGAGTAAATTATACTCCCTAGTATGCGTCGCCTAGTGGACTTTGGTCCACCAAAATTTGGAATGGTCTTCCTAGCGACATACATAGTTTTTCTTCATTGATTACTGCCTCAGTGAGATGTTTAATCATTTTGATGTCTCATTTTATTTATAAACCCAGATATTTAATTTCTTCTTTGGTTGTAATTGTACTATGTCCAGTACGTAATAGTATATTTCGATACAAGTGGTGAAATAGAGGTTGTTACAGCAAGAATTAACCATGTATTTTGACGAGCACAAAGAGTAAAAATAGGTAAATAATTGCTGCAATAACCTATTTCACATGTGTATTGAACGCTATTTTGTGTAATTCTGAAAAAAATACCAGTTAATCGATAATTACAAAAAAAACGTTTACATCGGTTTTTCCAAATTGTTCAACAACAATTCATAACGAAATTTTTAAATTAAAATATATAATAATAAATTGGTTAAGACAACGATATGTAATTTCATTAAATTGGTGAGTATTTGCGTAAAATTTTGGAAATATTACCGCACTCCGTGATGTAAAGTAAACCATTACAGAGCCAGTTTGAGTTAAAAAAAGGCTACTTTTCGGTACAGGATTTCACCAAAATAATTTGTCTTTTTCTGCGTTTGGACACTAGCATCACCGCTATTAAAGCTACTTAATCTAAAATAGTTAATATATTTTAACTAATTCGTTTGGTCCTTGTTGTTAAAAGATTTTTACTCATTACAAATTAAACGTGTTCATTACAAAAAATTAAGAAGTGGAATCCTAAAAAACCACTTTATCCTCTTGTGCTCTAATCGCGTCATAAATGGATGAGGATTGCGACAAAGGAGGCGATGATTTTCGGTGGGAAAAGGTCATCTGAGGAGCTTTCCACAGAATTACGGCCAACTGGTTTACGGTCCTGGACTGGAATGGAGAAGGCAGGGCAGGGCTCAGAATCAATTATTATAATTCGCTTAACGAGTCCTCCTCCCTTTCTCTCCCTCTTTCTTCTTATTCTTCTCCACCTCTGAAAACACTTTGCCAAACTGTATAGTAATTGTTTGCATGTGTGTAATCAGTTGTTCAGCAAATTTCTCTGCTAATTTATTTGATTTCGACCCCAAACAATAAACAAATGTTATATGACTCTCTCGGTCTCTCCTTGAATGGTTTTCTCCATACGAACGGGAGCAGCAGTGGTGATTTATGGCAACATGCCCTTGGACTGTTTATTGTTACTTTTATGGAATTATGCCTAATAAAATAATTACACATTAAGTGCAGTTAATCATTCCCTGTTAAAATGTTCAACAATCGCTATTTATGTAATTGCCATTTGATTAAATGCAAATGTGGGATGATTGCACGTCATTTCCAAAGCTCCTTATTAATAGCCATGGAAATTTTATGTTTTTAATTTATGTTAAAAATATTGTTGGAATTTTTAATCTGTTGTTTGTGAAGGTTTTGAGCTTTTGGCATTTAAAAATATTAGCTTATTCTTCCACTGAACACGTTTCACTTGATCAAGATTATTTGAAGTTCTTTTTTCCAGCATAAACACGTTATAAAAGTAGAACAAAAAAAAATAATAATAAAAATAATATTATTAAAATAGTACTTACATTGAGAATGGTATTAAATATAACAAAATTATAACCGTTCTTCTTTAAAAATGCGTTTGCGATTTCTTCATCTAAATCGCCACGTTTGCCATCTGGTGGCAGTTTTATAAATTAATAATTTACATTTCGCAAATGACAGATGCAAATTTTCTAGGGAACCTTCTTAAAATTTGAGTTTTAAATTATTGGTCTGTGAAGTAATATTTGTGTCGTCTAAAAATTTCATAAAAATACATAAACACTTTCGATCAAACAAGTTTATTCCTGAATATCAATCATTCACAAGTTATTAAAATTATAATAAGTGTTAATGCCAACGTAGTTAATTATTTAATGCTTCATTTTATTAAGTGTTTCGAATTTAGTGTACGTTGGTTTTTTTAATGCGCAAATTATTAAAAGTTATAAATTCTGAAGTCACAAAATTTTGTTGTAAAAAATGTTCCGATTTTCATTTTGTGTAGTTGTGACATTCTTGTCAGTTTTGTCTGTTTGCGAGGCTTTATTTAGGCCTATTGTTCACGGCGAAAATGCCATCATAGAGGAAGCGCCTTATTCAGTTCACTTAAAATTGTATCGAAATCAACAAATTATTGCTAGAGGAGGTGGAGTGATTATTGCTGAGAAAACTCTTCTAACTGCTGCCCATGTTTGCAAATTCTGGAAAGAGTAAGAAAAGATACTTTATAATAGTTATTTATAAAACAAGGTCGATAAGATAATGCATTATTTAATACATGGTTTGTTTTAAACAACGAGCGTAGCGAGAGCCTTTTAGAAGGCCCGAGTTCGTGATTAATACAAAATGTTATGCATTCTTAAATAAATTACATAAAATCTTGAAAATTCTTCGAATTACTACAAAAAATTAATTATTTTTTTCATTAAATCTCCAGTACCAAAGTAACTTTTCATATAAATTCATTAATTTTGTTTGCAGATTCACACTCTAATAATAATAAAAAGCACTTATGCTATAAAAACGAACTTTGACAGAGCAAATTGGAGTTTCATAATAACAATTTTAAGCATCAAAACTGCATAAAATAATTTATCATATTTATTGTTTTATAAAGCATGTATTAAGCCGTATTCTTTTTAAGTGTCCATAGATTATTGTATAGAACATCGTCGTAAAGTCTTATTCAATACACAATCAAAGGTTTAGTAATGCCTCGCTTTGCATCTTTTTTCAAAAATAATTGTTAATATTGGTTTTTCTTGTTTTATGCATATTTATGTTAGTGGTAATCCTATGCTTCATATTTCAGAATTACCTTAATGTTAGCTCATATTGGAAGCACCTCTAGAACAAGCGGCGGGCAAAATTTCAAAGTTGAAAGTATAATCAGTCATCCCAACTATAATAACCAGACAAAAGACTACGATTTTTGCATCTTGAAATTGAAGAATCCAATTAGTTTTGACAAAACTAAACAGCCAGTAAAGTTGCCCAGCCCTAACGAGGAGATTCCGGACGGCGAACTCTTTCTGATTTCAGGCTGGGGAGGCACTTTAAACGCGAAAAGAACAGAAGTCCTTCAAAAGATTGTTTTGCCTAAAATAAGTTTAGAGCAATGTCAGCGTAGATTCAAAATTAAAATAACAGACAGAATGTTTTGCGTATTAATACCAAATTCTGTTGATAAAACTCATACAGGAGACTCTGGTGGACCTGTCGTATCACTTAATGATCACAAGTTGTACGGATTAGTGTCTTGGGGACCACGGAATAAAAATGTCAAAGCGCCTAGCGTTTATGCAAAAGTTTCGTCAGTTCTCGAATGGATCCAAAGGAATATGAATTAAAATAAAACATTTTTATCGTTAACCGTTTTGTCTTTTACATAAGGAGTTATACACTTTTTTAATCAAAACAATCTTGGCATGAAGGGTAAAAATTGTCTGCATAATTAATAAAATCTACGAGTTCCAAACAATAGTGCCTTAAAAATATAATTTCTTCAACATTTTTTATTATTTGTATAATCAAAATACTTTTACAAAAACAATTAGTTTTTAATGAATTGAATTTTTCTTTCTATTTTTCCCTTCAATTATGACAATAAATATTAAATAGAAGATCGCGTTTAAAATGAAGCAAAAACTTCGCTTTTCCCCACATACTGAAGAACTGTTGACACACAAATACAATTAGGGACTGCAGTTGAGTATCGATGCAGAAAATCTAACAAATCTTAAGTTTAAGTTAAGTTAATTTACCTTTGACTATAGAAGAGCATTTTAATAAAAAGAAAATTACCAAAAACTAGCAAAGCAATCAATAGATTGGACCGAAATTTGTAAAAAAAATCGATTTGAGATTTTTATTTATGTTAAATAAGATAAAACTTCCACAAGTGTAAAAAACTGCCACATTACAAAACTTCAATAATGTGAAAATCTTAACTTTCGATGGGGTTGAAGTAAGTAGATATAATAAAATTACTTATTGGTTTTATTAATTTCGATTGATTCTCATCGTCTTATCCCATTATTATTGAAGTCCTTTTAAGTTTGGTAAATGTCTCCTGAACGGTCTGGAGATTAGAGGTCCCTATTGCGTCGTCTGTAAAATAGAATAACATCTGCAATGACCCACTAGTTAATATAGCAGGACAGAAGTTTGAGGCAGTATCCTCGTTCTGCTACCTGGGCTTAACAATTCAAGCCGATAGCCACGACATAGAAGTCAGAACACAGTTGTTGGAAGCTAACAGAGCTTACTTTAGTCTTATCAGGCTTTTCCAATCCAAAGCTCTTAAAATATTCACTAAATTGCTGCTGACAAATATCCTGCCAGTCCTCATGTACTCGTAAGAAAATGGGCCTTCGGCCAAAAGAAAGTTGAGTCGATCGCCGCCTTTGAGCGAAAGATACTACGAATGATCTTCGGCCCAGTACATGAGGAAGGACGATTCCGAAGTCTATACAATCAAGAGGTATATGAGCGCTACGATGGTGTAGATGTTGTCAAACTACTACGCCTCAATAGACTGCGGTGGGGTGGTAACTTATGTCGCATGAATGAAGACGACCGAGCTCGGAAAGTCTTCTGTGGTTTGATTTTAGGGACGAAGAGAAGAGGCAGACCATGTCTCAGGTGGAGAGACGGTGTAGACCAGGACGCCAAACAACTTAGAATGCAGAGTTGGCAACAGTCTTAGAGGGACCGAACTGCATTATAAAACTCATTTGCCTTTCTAAATTTTTAATATTTTTCAAAATAAATATTATGCTGCCAGTGCTCTAAAGTCTCTATTATTCAATGAGCTATGATTTCAATATTTCCTTCAAGTCATTTTTAGTAAAATCTTCTTATGAATTAAACGACCCTTTAGTTTCATTTGTTCACGTTTGCTTTATTCGCAATTTTGCAATTAATTATTGTTAAATCTGTGATATGAAGATATTATTTTAAATTTTTTTTTATTAATTGAATGAGAATAATGAACTTCGTAGTATATGAACAGGATCCAATACTTATCCATTTAGACGTGCTAAATGGCTATTGCGTATTTTTCAAAAATGAAACAGCGCTTGACGTTCTGCATAGAATTAAAACTACTCTCAGTTTTTAATCGCATAAAAATTAATAGTAGAAATATGAGTAGATAGCTATTAAGAATTGTTGTTTCATGTGTAAATGTTATATAACAGAGAGACAAAGATTGCTTCTTTCATTAACAAGGTTACAGTCATCTCATTACAGGTTATTGAAGACTGATCGCTTGCCTTGGTACCTCCAGCGTGGTCGGAATGTCACTATGATTTCACGATTGAGATGTACCAACAAAGAGAAATATCAGGCGACCCGACCAAGCACGCCTAATGTTTGTAGGCGGAAACGATTGAACATCTTCGTGAAAAATACTACTGTAAAATGAAATAGAAAGTGTATGAAAATGGTCCCAAATTAATTATTAAAAAATAAAATAAACTATTCTCACGACGGAACTAGGAGTAGTCTCAACCTCAACCAACGGGTGTTAGACTTCTAGTGACTATTTGTTTTCGGTGTATTAGTGGTCAGTTAATAGCACCTAGACCGGTTGTAAAAGGATCCAGTCAATCCGCCCATTTTATTTATTTGTTTGCGCNAAATAAAATAAACTATTCTCACGACGGAACTAGGAGTAGTCTCAACCTCAACCAACGGGTGTTAGACTTCTAGTGACTATTTGTTTTCGGTGTATTAGTGGTCAGTTAATAGCACCTAGACCGGTTGTAAAAGGATCCAGTCAATCCGCCCATTTTATTTATTTGGAGGCAGATATTAAATTAATTATAAGTATTATATAAATGTTACTGTAATGTAGAATAACTTATGATCTCGAATAAGGAGATACCATTGTTGTGTTCAACGCTTTATTACTTTTTCATTAATAAAAATCAAGAACATTGCCGGTTTTAATTAAATATACGGCATCAGGCCATGTTATTATAAAAACATTTTTATATAAATTACCAAATTTATTCCAATAGATTTTGAAATTGACTATATTCAAGCTCCTGCTTAAAAAACTGTTTTGTATTTCCTATTATCTCGCTTACCGACAAAAACAAATAATCATAACTATTTTATGCTTTCATATTTATCTTTAATGGGTGTTAAAAATAAGATTACCTTTTTAATAAGGTAATGTAATTTTAATTAATTTTCTATTTACTGGAAGTTATAAATGGAAAATTGCACAAATTTCTTCATGACTAGTGAAATGGTCAGGTATTCGTTGTTTACATTTTTGACATGTTTGTCAATTTTCTCGGTTTGCGAGGGCGGGTTTAGACCAATAGTTAATGGCGAAAATGTCGAGATCACAGAAGTACCTTATACTGCTCATATCACATTCTATACAAATGAATCAATTAAAAACAACGGAGGAGCAGTGATTATTGCTGCAAAGACTGTTTTAACAGCTGCTCATATTTGCAGACTCTGGAATGAGTAAGAGTTTTTTTTATTTGATTAATAAATTTTATACGAAAATTTTGCAGAATTTGAATGTACAGAAATTCACAGATTTTGTATGATTTCAGTAGTAATTTTTAAAGTTTAAAGACATTCTTATAATACTCGATTTTGTGGTTAGTCTATAAGACCCTAGTGGGGCCGGGGTGGCGCAGTTGTCATAGAATGCAACTCGATGGGCCCGGCTTCGATTTCTGATCAAACAGTATTTTTTGTTTTGGAATTCATTACTCGATTTCATAAACAATATTCTGTAATTAATATTTGCTAAAACACACTTTTAAAAAATAATATCCCTGGCCTCAACTGTCAAACAACTAATACCGTCAATACTATTTGTTCGAATCAGACAAGTTTTTAAAGCTTGGATGGAGTGCATAGAATCGAAGAGATGAACTGAATCTTTTTGTAATACTAAGGCTGCGCCAGCAAGACGGGCGCTCGGTTCATTGCCCGGGCTCCATATATTTTGTTTGTGTGGAGCACGGGTGATTTGTATGAAATTGACTAGGGTACCAATTGATAAAATAAGCTTTATAAGCGTAAACCGCCAATTTGCTGACATTCAATGAATGGATTCAAATAAAAGTTTTGAAAGGGACGGTTTTCTTCGTAGTATCTTGTCTTTGTATAATCTTTTATCAGACCTTATTTAGACCTAAAAGTCTGTACCGGTTGTGGCGTCGCGTGATTAAGAGAGAGTTCAATAATGCCAAATTATACCAATTATCACCATCATCAGGTTCAGCCTATTTCAATCCATTACATCAATCTATTACATCGAGAATTCCGTTTTTCGAGTTTTTATTCCGATTTAAATTGATTCCGTTGCCTGAATTGAGGGCATAACATTCGTTTTGTTATGAAATTCTTTTAATGGCAGTCTCTTGTTAATGTTTCAGAGCTACTTCAGTGTTTGTACATGTTGGAAGCACTTCTGTAAGCAGCGGAGGACAAAATTTAACAGTGGAAAATGTAATAAATCATCCAAATTACAATCGAGATACTAAGGACTATGACTTTTGCATTGTGAAATTGGAAAGTGCGATTGATTTTGACGAAACCAAACAACCAGCGATGTTACCGGAACCTGACGAGGAGATTCCTGATGGGGATCTCTTAATGGTTTTAGGTTGGGGAGGCACTTTAAATGAGAAACGATCAGAAATTCTACAAAAAGTTATTCTGCCTAAAATAAGTCAGACAAAATGTCAAGTTGGCTATAAAGCTGCGTTAACAGAGAGAATGTTTTGCGCTCTGAAACCGAAAGCTGTTGACAAAACTCACCATGGAGACTCTGGTGGACCAGTCATATCACTGACAGACAACAAACTGCATGGTTTAGTGTCGTGGGGAGCTCTTTTCAAGCATGTTGTTCGGCCTAGTGTTTTTGCCAGGGTTTCATCAGTTGTCGATTGGATTCAACAAAATATGTCTTGAACATTTATTCCAATTTAATACAGAAAATTAATTTCAAATGAACCTGCATCACATCAAGGGTTTGAAATTATATATGAAATATAAAATGAATGAATTGTTTTTTTTTTGTTTTTTTAGTTCATTTCATTTCTAGCTTGAGAAATTAGTTTTATTACAGATTATTGTGCTTAACATAATTGTAATTGAGGTTCTAATTGTAACACGCTTAGTGAGGTCTCCGTGTATCGCAGCTCTAGATGAAGATTGTTAAGAGAGCATCAAATTCGTGAGGTTCGAGTAAACCTTTCTCTCCCCATAACTAATTGTGTTGTCACCTTTCAGTATAGTGACTAATTTGAGTAAAAGGGTAGGCCACTCTCCATCAGGACCGTGATGAGCCTTTTTATCATTTTATGGCGATCTTGCCAGGTGCCATATCTTTACTCTCTTTACATTCTTTTGTCTAGAGCTGCAATACAGTGAGACCTTACTAAGCGTTATTTAGTAAGGCTTTCAGGACATTATAATTCACTTTAATCTGCAATCTGTATGTACAAGTAGGAACAATGTGAGATTTAATCAATTTTTTAGGTAAACTGTTTTGTAAATTTCCACTTCATTTCACTACAATTTATTTTTGATTACTTTTGTATAATTATGTTTTATCCTGTAAAAAGCGTTTCATTCTAAATCAGTATTACAAAATTTTCAATCGGCCAAACTTTTCCAAGTAAATTTGTAATATTTTTTTCTTAAAAGACTTATCCTACTTAACTAAAATTTTAATAAAAAAAATCCTGAAATCCGCAGGTAAATATTTGCCTAACTATAAAATTGTCCCATATTCGGAGATGTGTCATCAATAAAATAATGGCGGTTTTCAGATTTTATAGTGAATCTTCGTAAAATTTGAGTTTTACCAAAATTTTAATTTAAATCCATTTAATTGCATTAGTATTGGTTTCGTGTGCAAATATAATTTTAATATTATTATTTTTATTATTATTTTTCGACAAAGTTTAGCACTTATATCTTTCATTGTAATGTTGTTTTCGTTTATTATTTCAATAGATAATTAAGATACTTATTAATATGAGCCAATTTATAGGGTTTTTCTACTTTTATAGTATTTCTATACGATAATTAGTGAGTACATACTTTGTATTTATAAAACTTAGTTGAAGGTTTCAGTTTATGTTAACGGATGAGTTTCATTTTATTCCTAATAGAAATTTTAAGTTTCTGGAGGACAGAAGTCTATACATATCCTATTATACAGCTTATAAATAGAATGATGTATAGTTTAAAATATTGTTTGTTTCAATATTGAAAAACAAAAAAGTTATAGTGTTTAGAATTTGGGCTCTATAAAGTATCAAATGGGTCAACCTGGTAGCATTGTAATAGAAATTTCCGATAATTTCCTAATTTTGTTGCCATAGTTCATTTGATTGCAAATTTTTTTAAAGTTGTATTAACAATTTAATTTAAACTAACATTGATTGGCACATACACACTTACAAACCATTATACAAATACATACTATATATAGAGTGTCATTAGTAGTTTTCCATAAATATAAAAATATTGTTTAAGCCAATAAAATCTAAATTTTATTATTTTTCGTAATTGATAATTATACCATAATAAGAAAATAAATTTTATATTAGATATTATTTATTTTTATATTTCAGAAGTTATAAATTGAAAATCCGTACAACTTTTTCTAAGTTTCAGTAAAATGTTCAAGAACACGTTTTTTGCGTTTTTGGCTATTTTGTCAATTTTAAGTTTTTGTGAAGCCATTTTTAGACCAATAGTCAACGGTGAAGATACCGAAATTACGGAAGTTCCTTATACAGCTTACGTAGAGGCGTTTAAAAATGAAGAAGTCTCTTCCAGAGGAGGTGGAGTGATTATTGCTGAGAAAACGGTGCTATCAGCTGCCCATGTATGCAGATTTTGGAAAGAGTAAGATTTTTTGTAATGCTTATTTAAAAACTATAGATTTAGAGTAGAATTTCGTTTAAATTCATTCGAGCGAAAACACGAATAAGGGACTTTAACTATATTTTAATCCATTAACAAATAAACAAATCGTTATTATAAACAACGATATAAGGAAATTGCACAGAAAGTGGATTGTATTATAAAACAATATAAATTTATCCTACGCAAAATGTATGTTTTAAAAACTTTCTAAGTCGTTTATGAGTCAATTACACGAGGGTAGTCTGATAAGTTCTACACTGGTTCGCTTGGTAGCGCTGCATTTACAAAATAAGTTTATTTTTTCACTTCCGTATCAAAACATACGCTTTTCGATATCCATTTGAGTATCGTAATGTTTCACTATATGGCACTCAGTGAAAAATTTGAATTTTTATTTCACTAGTAAAAAAAATAGACAAATTTTCGAACCATCCAAATCCTGATTTTGAACTCGGAAACAGAAATTAATCGTAAAGGGTTCGATTTTGAGAATACGGAAGATTGTTCTGAAGTTTTTATAAAAAATTCGACAAATTTGGACATGACAATAGAAGAAGTCAGGTCAGGACGAAATAACTCTTTCTGCTTTACGAAACGGTATCGCTTTATTCTGTAGCTAAGAATTTATTCGGGCTATTCCGTAATATATCCAGATTTTTTAATACCTACTACAGCACATTAAATTTTAATATTTACAAGAAAAATTTAAAATTTGACATGTTTCAAGTGAAATCTAATATATCTTATATTGTAGAGCTACCGTTAACGGTTGGAATACAAACTAATATAGTTTGTTTCTCTTAACTTTTAGGTCATAAGGCAAATACCCATTTTATAGTGGCATGAAATATAAGTTTACTTCTATAATTTATGTAAGATGAATTTCCATTTAAAGCAATATTATAAGACTATAATTTACTTACATTACAGTTAAGCATATTTATCTCTGATATTTATGTAATGTGCAAAAAAACGAACAAAAATAGTTAAATTATATGTAAATGGCTATTGAAACGATAAATATTAAAATTTGTGTATTTTAAGGGCAACAAAGGCCACCAAATTTTGACTTAGAAGTGCTGCGCTTCCTAGAAGCACAATATGGAAATTTCATACAAAAGCTGCCTGTCTTTACCATCTTTGACTGTCTCCCTTACCTTATTTACGTTTTAAATGTATTGTGATTGAAAATTTCCAAATCGACACGTTCGCCGACTAGTGGCAAATTTTCAAACTCGAGTTTGACGTGTGAAATAAATTTAAAATGGAAATTTTTTCTTTAAAATACTGTGCACATAAAATCTGGAAGATGTGTAATCAATAAAATAATGACATTTATTAAATTTTATAGTGAACCATTTTCTTTATTAAAATTTTAATTTAAATCCATTGATTTGCATTAGTATTGGTTTCGTGTTGAAATATAATTTGAATTCCTGTAAAATTATTATTTAATTATTTTACCATGTGTTTCGAGACGGTTTACCACTAAAAAAATTGTTGGATAGATTATAACATTTTTTTCACTAGTGCACTAAAAATTTGAAATTTTCACTGAGTGCGTTAAAGTGAAACAATATGAAACTTAAAATGATAATGGAAAGCTTATGTTTCGATACGTGAGTGGAAAAAATTATTCTCATATCTTATTTGACTGAAATTTTAAAAGAAGTGTGTTTAGAAAATGTTTTAAACGACTAACATGTTTAATTGTGAAAGCTGCGTCACTGAGCGAAGCTGCCATAAAACTTATCAGATCACTTTCGTATAATACTAAAATAATCTACAATTCGTTTACAGTGTATAAAAATGTTCCTCTATTATTTCAGCGCTACCTCCATGACGGTTCACATAGGAAGTGCCGATAGGACCACAGGTGGAGAAAACATTTTAGTGGACAACGTTATTATTCATCCAGAGTATAATGTAGATACACAAGATTATGATTTTTGTATTATGAAATTGAAAACTCCAATTACATTTGACGAGACCAAAAAGCCTGTACAGCTACCAAATTATAACAATGAGATTTCTAATGGAGAGCTCTTGCTGGCTTCAGGCTGGGGAGGTACTTTGAAAGACGACAAATCGGATCGTCTTCAAAAAGTCATTTTGCCAAAAATAAGCAACGAAGAATGCCAACCTTATTATACGGGTAAAGTCACGGAAAGAATGTTTTGTGCGATGAACCCAAATTCAATCGCAAAAACTTTTGAAGGAGACTCTGGCGGACCTATCGTATCAGTCAACGATCACAAGCTATACGGAGTAGTGTCATGGGGAACTGGAAATGAAACTGGACATGCACCAGATGTTTATGCCAAAGTTACTTTAGTAGTTGACTGGATTCAAGAAAATATGTAGTAAAATAAAAATCATTTTTTTATTTTTAACTATTAACGCCTATTTTAAGCTATTTTTAAACTATTTATTTAAACCTTAATACTGGTTCTTCGCTAGACGAGAGATAGAATTAACGACTGTGGCAACGAAGACGATAATTTAACGAGGCGAGTATTATTATTTTAAAGTTACATACTAAGCTTTGTGTAATTTCATTTCGAATACAAATCTGTATCTGTATAGGCTTATGGGCCGATCCACCCCTTTGCCTGAATGACCTTCTGCCCCCATTGTTGTCTATTGATGGCCACTTATTTCCAATCGTGTACTCCGAAAAGTCGATCTGTTGCTTCATTAGTGGTTGCCTCGCATCCATTTCTGGGTCTTCCTACATGTCTGTCTGCTGTCAGTTGTGTTTCCATTACTGCTTTTGGGAATCAGTTTTCATCCATCCTGGTTACATGTCCTGCCCATTATAATATGTAAATAATTTTAAACTTAAAGAATTTTCTTACTAGAATAAAACAGCTTTCTTTTCCTAAAAGAAAAATATTTGTTTTTTAAAAAATTTTTTTGTACAATTTGCATAGAACGTAATATGCAACTAATAGTTAATGGCACTTTTACAGTATCACTTCATCACAAATTTTAAGCTCAACTGGAAAATTATTACAGTATCTGTTGTAACTTAAACTAGTAGAAACCTTTTAATAACAAAAAATAGACAAAACTTTAATAATATTTTATTAATGCGGCAATTCGCAAATATGATGAAACCTAAACAAAAATTTGTATGTTAAAATTTAATGTTTTTTTAAATAGCATGATGGAGTATGGTTTTCTTTAAAATTTTATATATTTTATTGAAGAACTGTGTCAGAGATATCTCTTTAATAAAAAAAATAAAATGTACTAATATGCCACAAATTTATTTATGCATTTTTGTTGTATAAGATTGTTATTGTGATGATGTCGGTTTTATAATACAAGTGTTTTAAATAATTCTTTGGAGCACTAGTGTTTTTTCTTTATTATTAACGTGTGACCTCTGTGAACATAATCCATCATATTTAAATGGATGTCGGTTTCTTTGTGCATGGTTTAATTGTACTATATTAGTGGATGATTTTTTAAAAGTTTTGTAATAATTTATTTAAAAATAACTAGAATTTTGTATATAATACGTTTGATAAGCATTATTAAACACATTAAACATGACTGTAAGGGACTCAGTATTTAATAACGCCTTATCTGATCCACCTAGTTGTATAAATAACTATTAGAGCTTTCACATAGATATTAAATAAGTGTATGTTCCTTATATTCCCAAATATCTACTAAAGAAAGAGTAGATTCAAGCCAATAAGTAAAATGAAATTATAGAAATTAAATTTGCCGATCCAACATTGGAGAGAAGACAACACGGGTCTTTTCTGTCGAGAAGTGAGCAAATATCTTGCAATTCCGGGCAATTCCTATCAATATATTCGAATTTATCTGCCGATAATCAATTGGTGCTATTCATGCCATTCGATCAGCCGCAAAGTGGCAATAAAAAAATTGCCATTCATGTCGCAAATTCTCATCTCATCTCTCTTTCTGGGGGCTGCTGCCAGTTGGAAATGTCATCTTCTTTGGCCCTTGTGCACATAAACATTGTCGTAAAATACAAATGTTATTTTCTCCATCTTTTTGCATACATAATGCTTACATATTGTGCGCCATTCTCTTGCTTATTTATGCCCGGTGTCATTGGCAATGATATGAATTCCTCAGTTCGATTTCATTTCAGACAATTTCCAATTTCCTTGTCGTTTTCATCAGCTGAATCAGGTTATTGAAAAAAAAACACACACACACACAGAAAAGAGAAGTGATAGGAGAAAAACGCTTTAAATATTCGCTCTTGTCACTTCGTTATTAAATATGCACCATTCCATATTGCTCAAATTAGCAATAACTTGTAATAAGGAGAATATTACAATTACCATTACATGACATTACAAGATTAGCTGGGCATGCACTTTACTCAACCGCAATCCAATTTCGCTTTTATGACAATGAAGAAAGTTCAATTAAATTTCACCTTCAATTTAGGATTCAACCAAAATATTTTTTACTAAAAAAGCAAAATTTCTAATTTAATTTTGTCATTTTTAAGTCATTAATGCATTTTCTTTGTATAATAAATTTTCCCTTTCAAATCCTGTGAGGATCATGGGGGGTCGCAACCTCAACCAATGGGTTTGCGACATTTCGGTGACTATTTGTTTCCAGTGTATTAGTAGTCAATTAATGGCAACTAGATCAGTTGAAAAAGGACCCTGTCAATCCTATCCGACCAGGGACCCTTGACTCCGAAGAGGCAGCCGAATGCGTTACCACATCGGCCACGAGACAGATTTTTGTTGCGTATTTAACGTTCATAATATTTATTTTGCAGAGAATATCTCAAAGATATTCTTTATTTATATTTCCTGATTGGATTTTTTTATGTAGAAAATGAGGGCGGTGAAAATGGATAGGATTTTCAAGACTTTAATAAGATTTAATTTTATGAAATGCTTCAATTGATAATGCAAAGCTCTTTAACACATGGGCCAATAAGCCTAACAAGGTAAACACATTTATTTTGGAAAAATTTGATTATATTTGTTTCGCACAGACCCGGGACTTAATGGTCCATGTGTTAATTAATCATACCATTGTGTATTTTTATGTAAATAACATGGTATTTAATTTTGAATTGAAAAATAAATCTAAATATCGTCAGACAAAGTAAAATTTTAAATTCCATGGTTATTAATGAAAGCTGTTACATTTCAAATTCAGTTCAAGGCCCGACAAAGACGAAAGATTTATATTTCCAAGTAAAAATAATAAGAATGTGTCATTCTTCGTTTGTATTACCAAAAGTAAAATAATATGGCCTAAAAATAAAGATAACATTGAAATAATCTGTGAAATTCTTTCTAGAAGGAGTGATTTTACCATGCTATTTGTTGTTGCAGACTCGGGGAACAGGGAATAGGTTTTTGCTAAATTCGACTGTGGGAAATTTATTTTTTTGTCGATATTTGGTTTTTCACATTTTTTGCACCTTCTGAACGATCTAGCTGAAGTTCATTGTTTGCAACTGTTTGGTGTTTTGAAAATTGATAAAATACAATGTTGATATGGCCGAAATAAATTAAACATTATGCAATTTTTTTGCTCAAGTTTATTGAGTTTCTTGTTATGAAACAATAATAGCTCTGTAGAACCCCACCGCCAAAACATAATTTGATGTAATATACTCTGTCAAGTAAGAGCGTAGTCGACTTTAGGGACAGGTTACAACAGATTTCGCACTAATTTCATCACAAGCCATTAGAGGGAAGCTTTGTCCGTGATGCATTGTCAACAAATATTTAGTTTTTGTAGATCTTTTGAAAGAGAATCACGTTAAGCTCCATGAGTGCTAAATACACGTCGCACTCTGAGGCGGTATTCCTTTGCACCTACCCGAAAAGTCCCAAAATGTCGCAATCAGCGACTGCTGAACATATGAGAAAGTCGAAGGCATCTGTACAGAAATAGATACAGTGATATTAAGTAGCTAAAATATTGATGATTTACCAGAACGCGGCCCGATAGGAGGAGTGGACAGAAAAGATGATAAAAGCGTAGTGAATCTGTTTACGCGGAATCCTGCTTTAAGGATAAGAAAAATTACTTGTAAAAGGTTTAGATATATCCTACGAAACTAAGAGAACCTATTTTCGTACTCATGACCCGAAATGGCGCAATTAAGACCTCTCAATCAAGAAACCTTTGTTGACTGAAAAACATGCGACAAAACGGCTCGCTTGGGCGCATGAGAATATCGATAGAGATTTTGAAAATGTCATTTGTACTATTGAATGTTCTATATGAGCACTTTCTGTCCTCTGTCTCTTCCTGGTCGACTTCCACCAGTTGTTCAGTGGACCATGAACTACGGAATAAAGGTACATCTTTGGGGATACTTCTCAAAGCAGGGATTCATCACTTTTTACCTCTTTACCTACAACCTAAATACCGAGAAAATGATGAAAATCTACAAAAAGGCTTTATTGCCTTCAACAGAAAAACTAAAGATTGGATTCTGCACGAGGACTTAATCCTAAACACCGCAACAAGCGCTGCACAGTGTTTCGACTGGAGCAAATTTCCGGAAGAAATTCTGTATAGGAAATGTGAGTATGGGAAGTGGTCAGAAATAATTCAAGGAACATTTTTCCCAAATCAAGTTTGCCAGGACGAAAAAGGATATTAGGGGAAAAAAGGATTATTACGGATTTATATCCTATTAGCGGACATCTTTCATCCCTAGTTAACTGTTTCAACTATTTGTTCAACGAAATACTCTCAAATCAACGTGAAAGATTCAAATTCCTATGGAGACCTATGGCAATTCCAAACTTCAAACGTCATTTCCCAACAACTTTTTTNCCACTCACTACAGCGCGCTGTAGTGACTGGAAGGCTCAATCTCGCTTCGTTACATTGGATTGGCCGTCGCAGTCACCTGATGCAAATTCTATTGAAAATGTGTGGGCATATATTAAACTGAAACCTCGGGGAAGACGTACACATACTTTGAAGTAGCAATCTTGCTAAATTCATTGAATCTGGAGATCGCTGCCACTAGAACACGCCGTCAAATTAGTCGAAAACTTGCCTCCTAGATGCCTGCCAATTATGGACGCCGTTGGTGACTGGATACATTATTAACCAAATTGCATCATCGTTTGTGATGTGTACAATGTATGATAATTCCAAATATAAAAGTTTCACTAAATAACTTTTTTTACAAATTAACCCGGCCACGTTCCTACTTGACAGAGTGTATATTAAGTCGTAATTATCTTCTCTGGTACAGGTTCACGATCAATATCGATCAAATAATTTAAAATTTGATAATTAGATACACTCTGATCTGTTAGATCGTTACCAGGAGATTTAAATGTAACTTTTTTATATGATGAATTAATCGAAAATGATCGAGATTTAATTCGCCAAGAATTTAGTTTTGCTTAAGAATGCAAAAAAAAAATAAAAAGTTTTTTCAACACAAATTTAAAATTTATATTATGTTTGGTAACACATTCCGGACATCTAGCACACATGGGTATATCATACATTTTAAATGAAGGCTACCAAAACTGTGAATTTAACCACAAATTTTTATTATTCAAATAACACATAAGGCAATTTTATTGACGTTATTATACAAATATAACATCTATTGCTTAGAGTTCGCAATACTTAAAACAAAGTACTTACAGAAACATAAAAAGATGTACTTTTATGCAAAATTTGACTTTGAAGAAAATGTGTGAAATCTGTCATTCAAAAGTGTATCAGTGTCAAATACATCGTATATTTGGGCAGTTTCTATACAAAATGTATGATATTGAATTTTTGAAAGTTAAGCAAATATAACATAGGATGTAACTGGAACCCCAGGTTTTAATAATCTCTTTATACTTATGCCTTATGCACACCGAACTTTATTGCTTGGGTACGATCCGCCCCCTTTTTAAAAATCCAATTTCCCAATTAACTGTTATGATTAGATAATGAAATTGCATGGGTTATGGAATTTTTGTTTTTCTGGCCATTTTATGCCATTTCCAAACTTAAAATAGCGCAATGACGATTTGAAATTCGAGCGGGTATCAGGATGTACCGTTATTTTTCAAGACTTTTGGAGATAAGGAAAAATAAGGGGTCCAATAAGAAGCCCAGAAATGCAATAAGCAAAATTCCCCTTCATTCTCAGTAACCCTGAAGCGCACGTTAATACGATCGTATTTTTATTATTGGATTTTATTCTTCGAGAGGAG
>JXOV01002989.1:0-10719 GCA_001014945.1 Clogmia albipunctata
ATAAAAAAGATAAACAAATTGGTTCCGACATTTAACGGTTTCGGGGTAAGTGCTGTTCGAAGATGTGAAAAGGGTTAACAACTAGACAAATATTATTATAGGTCCTCATCCCCAGGAAATCGATTAGGAGTTTTTCTTCTTGAAACTCGAGCAGCAAAGAAGGAAAATATCATCTGTTCAACATCTGATCTAATAAATATTCAATTAAAAATGTCATCACATATAAACTAATTAGTAATCATAAAGAAAGAAGAAACCACAACTCAGAAAAGAGCTCATTTATGAAATCAAAATAATCTTTACCTAAAAATAAATATTTTTTATAAAAAGTATTTAAATGAAACGATCAATTGAAACTAAGCCTGAAAACAATTAATACAGTCTTTTCAGCAGGTCTTTAATAAGTAAGTAAAAGAGACGACTTCGGTGGTCGGAGCATAAAAGAACATGATGACCTTAAGCATTGCCTGCTTTGGAAGTAATAAGAGTTTAAAGAGAGCTATGCTAATTCTGTGATTTTTATTTGCTGATAAATTCCAATCGGTACTCTTTACTTGATCACGATTTCGGATGGAATTTCTGGCCATAATTACTTCATAGGGAACACAATCCGATGAAATTGTTCTTTGAGTCAAAATTTAAAATTATAATTTTGCGATTCCCTCCAAATAACAAAGAATTCAATTAAGTAAGTAACTCGGATCGTTTAGTACATGGAAAGCATGTGTATGGCAAATATGATCACGATTAAGATAATATCCATTACCAAGCAATGGGCTGTAAGACATTTACTGACCTTACGAAGAGGATGGAATACACGTATTCAATAATCAGGTTTTTAATTATTAAAATTACACAGGTTAAAGGTACATTGGATTTTAAATATTAAACAGTAGCTAAGATAAATATGTTTTTCCGTTTCTCGGTTACTCTTTAATTATATAATTTTGCCGTCCGAACAGAATCAATTTTTATGGTTATTCGTTTAAAATTATTTAACTGTCTGTTTTTAAGCACGATCGGAAATTATAAATAACCATAAGGCCTTTCTAACTCCCGTGCTTAATTACATAATAATGACTAATAAATATTGATTTTTAAAGAAGAAGCTACTTATTAGCCTTTTTTTATGGACTGTTTTATTAATCAGAACAGACGGAAAATTTGAGGTTTTGGTCTATTCGTGGATAAACATTTCTTTTTTCGCCGATCTAATTTAAAATGGATGCATTTTTTGGTTCAATTTACACAAATGACTCAACAAGAATGACTTCAATAGGTAAGAAATCCTTGTCATTTACAATTAAGTGGTATTGAATAATGCATAACTAAACAGTGTGGAATTATGAGGCAATTTCTAAAACAAACATTGGCTACTAAAATGTAAATTTTTTTCATTCGAACTGTATAAAGATATTAAAGTATTTTTGTTGCATAATAGTTATTTAACAAGTTCGATAAGATAAGTTATTATTTAACATAAGGGTTGTTTTAAGCCACGAGTGTAGCGAGTGCGTTAAAGAAGGTCCAAGTGTTTAATAATACTTATCGACCGTGTTCTATACAAAATTTTATGCATTTTTAAATAAATTTATACAAAAATAAAAAAAATAATTGTTTTATTAAAAAGTTTGTTAAGCGGCTCTAAATTAAAAATTTGAAATATTTTGCATCCCTCTCTTACTCATAGCCTAATATTTTGCATCTTTCTTTTACTCATAGCCGCAAGGTGTAGTTAAAAAATTTCCAATAGGTGGTTTTTTAAATAAAATTCGTTAATACTGGCAAATTACAGGTAATTCACATCCTTCAACACTGACGACCATATAAATTTAATGGATTTCTTTTACGGAGGTCACACTTTAACATAAATTTTAAAATAAAAAGCACACGTGCTTTAAAGAATTCTTGAAACCACTTGTGCTATAATAACGACTTTGACAGTGCATAATTGAGTGTCATTATATCAATATTAAGCAACAAAAACGCATAAAATTAGTTATTTCAAAGTCCTTTATAGAACTATTGCTATAAAGAAAGCTTTAAAGCACTTATACTATAAAAACGTGCATATCTTTATTATTAAAGTGAAAAAAATCAATCAAATTTATATAGAAGTCAGTTTCGTTGTGCAGGGTTTAATTATATTAGCGGATGATTTTAAAATAAATATAAATATTTAAAATACACTTATATCGGATACAATAAATTTTATATTTAAATTTAAAAAAAAAACGTTCAATTTTTAAAAAATATTTGTGTTAATTTATTTAAAAACAGATTCAANATAAAATTAGTTATTTCAAAGTCCTTTATAGAACTATTGCTATAAAGAAAGCTTTAAAGCACTTATACTATAAAAACGTGCATATCTTTATTATTAAAGTGAAAAAAATCAATCAAATTTATATAGAAGTCAGTTTCGTTGTGCATGGTTTAATTGTAAAAAACACATTCAATTTTGTATAAAGCATTATTAAAGAAACGGGCCTTTTTTAAACAAACAAATGAAATTAAATCTCATTTAAAATGATTGTTCAACGTTATCATTTTTGCATTATCCGTTTATAATGTTCTTCAGTTTTATTACATAAAACTACATTACAATTAAATTGAATTGTTCAGAGATAAAAGGTACAAAATTGGTGTGATTCAAACATGGATATGAACGTATTTGAAAAATTAACTCAAATTAAATTGGAATTAAAATGATAAGAGTGCACGGATCTTAATACGAAGATATAAAAAGGCACATGAGAGGCAAAATAACGCTTCAGGTAAAAGAACAGTGAACCAATTAATTTTATCTTTGAATTTTCAGGCAACCCAATAATTGGTCCAATATAATGAACAAATATTGTGAAAAGATTAATATGGAGACTGGGAGCTTATCTTCGACAAAATGTCCATTTGGTTTATCGAAAATAAGCGAGAAAACAAGTCTTATTAACACTACAATAAAATAATGGTTAATTTTGCGCATTTATTTCTAATTAGATTGTATCTTAATGACATGGATATTATGGATAATTTCGATAAGGTATATTAGACTTAATTTGTCTTTTGACATAAGATTTGCGTGGATTGTGTTAGTAATTGCTTAATTTAAACAATTATTTGGAAAACAATTTTAATAAATCATTTATAACGTTAATTTATTTATTTTAGCAATCTTTTACTAATGTATCTTTAGTTTAGACTTTGATTTTTGCTACATAAAGAATAAATTTTATATTGCTATTGAAAACTTTCAATCTATTACTTTCCTCAATACTAGTAAAATATATTTTTGAATTCCCGTATCGAAACATACGGGTTTTGATATCCATTTGAGTTTCGTTAAATTATATTAATAGCATTATATTGCTTTAAATAGAAATTTATTTTATATAAATTAAAGAAAACAAATGTTCCATGTCAGAAAAAAATAGACATTTTCCTTATGACCAAGTAGTTCAGAGGAATTCCAACCATTAACGGCAACTTTACAAGTAAAAATTTCATTTGAAACAATTGTGAAACATGTCAATTTTCAAATTTTCCTTGTAAATAATGAGATTTAATGTGAAATTGTACAAATTTCAGTACTCATGAGTGGAGTGCAAAAAATGTTATGTCCTGCTCGGGTGTATTATTATGACTTCATCATTATTCTTCTGTAAAATTTAATTATCTTATTAAATTAGAAGTTAATAACAATATTCTAATGCTTAATCAAAATAATAATTATCCAAATTTTAATCGATTAAAATTAATGTAATCCAATCTAATTTCAATTTCAGAGCGGACCAATTTGATTGCCTCACTCAAATGCTTTTCCTCTTCCAGATTGAAGTCCTCTTTAGTAATATAGAAGGCAGATCACGATTTAATTATCAGAAAATAAGTTTCTAGGATCCAGAGTGTCTGGAATCCGTGGGTGGCGATGTAATTTGCTCCGGAAATGCCAAATGCTAATTTTCGTCGGAGAAAAATAGAATTCGAATTGAAGCACGAGTGCGCTTTACCAAATCAAAATCCACTGAATTGCACAGATGGGACTGTCGTTTCGTCAATGTCTGTTTCCTGATTAGTATTTTATAAATAGGACTCATCTTCCGATTATTGGGAGATGGAAATTGGGATATCTTTTACTTTTTTAAAGGAATATTTTTAAGGTAGGTGTTATTAGGAAAGAACAATATTCATTTTCATTATCAGCTAATTTGTTTAAAATGCTTGCAGTTTCTTGATAAACACTGTTGATAAACATTATTAAGCACCTGCCTTATTTATGGACTTAATTGTATATGAGTTATGTTTATACATTTAAATAAATATCAACTAAACATTTAAAAAATAGGATTTTCTTACGTGGGTTTAACTTAAACTTAATTTATTTATTTGATTTTTCAAAGTCGTTCTTTGGACTGAAGAGAGGGTGTACATCTGTTAGAAAACATTTGATAGAGTCATTATTGTTCCTAATTATGCTTCATTTTAGTTCGACCTTAACATTGGATATTCTCTTTCTTTGCTTCTAAATGTATTCCTTTTTTCTTAATTAGTTGATTTTGAAATAAATAATTATTTAGTAACACATGGTCAGGTATAGTTTCACTGTAGATTGAGGTCTAATTTGACAATTTTCAGTTCCTAATGATCATTCCTCTCTTTGCTCTTAAATGTCGATTAATTCCAATCGAACTGGTGCTACTGATTTAAGAACTTGATCGCCTAATTAATAAACCTTGTTATATGTTAATGATAAAGAAATACATTATCGGGTATTCATCGATTCTCTTATGAAATTGTATTTTTGTGTTGATAAAAAACAGGAAACACATTTTACATAGTGACTTTTATTTGGTTTTGGGCAAAAATCAGATTAATTTAGTAGATTAGCACTTAAATCTATTATCGTTTATTCTTTATATAGAAATTGCCAAATAATAAATTTGCGGTGTTTGAAAATTGTGTTTCAAAAGACGAGATATATATTTAATATAAGAAGTGTTATCAAGGGTTATTTAAGATAAATAGTTGTATTTTTTAAAACTTTATCGTTAATGGTTAATGTTTCTTTAATCATTCAATTGTCATGTTTTTCTTTCTCTACAACCGTATAAATAGATTGTAAGAAAGTATATACGTATGTATATATGAATATATAGAACCCTGGGTGTGAATGTTCTATTGATAAAATATATAATATAATATAAACATATATTACGAAATATTAATGAAAAAAAATGATTTTAAAAATCAGAAACTAATTCTGATACAACTAAAGTTGTTAAGTGTAATTGAGCGTCCACAGGTTTTCAGAACTTGGTACGGAAGTATTTTTGTTTAATAAAAACCGAGGAGTATTTAGTATTTGCTCTTAGAAATCGATACCGAGAACAATGGAAGCAAATGTGATTGTACTAACAAACCCATTTATTTGTCAGTCGTCAAGTTAGATATTATATAACCGTTGCGAACGTTTTTATTAGTAATTATCGATTAACTGGTATTTTTTTCAGAATTACACAAAACAGCGTTAGATACACATGTGAAATCGGTTATTAAGGCACTGAATAATATTTAATAATAAATACATGGTAAATTCGCGCTGTAATAACTTCTTTTCAACACTTGTATCGAAATATACTAAAGTATTTAGTGGTAAAACAAATTGCAAAGCAAGACATAATTTCCGAACCTTTCTACGCTTGGGACATGTCTGTTCATACGATGTCCATTCAAATATTGATTTATTTATCAATATTGTTACAATGTAAATATTATTATTATCATTGATTCAACGATTAAATAGGTACTGTAAATATAATAGTAATTCTAGTACATATTTCAATTTGGAGAATTATTACAGGGAAGTATACACTTTACGTTCCCAATATCAAAAGATATTTTAGCTTGAAACAGATTAGAAAATCATTTTCCTATCATAAACTTATTTTTAATAATGTACTTATAACACAATATATTACTCATATACCTAAATGTTCGAACTAACTACAACTTATAAAAGTTTTGTAACCCTGATTTTTAACTAATTGCATAGGGGTGCTATGTTGTTGAGGCTTGCGGCGATACTAAAGCAAACAGGCGCTATTCAGAATTAAAAATCATATTTACAGTGCTCGTGACATAGATTCGTATCTACTCTGAAAAATTACCGCCAGGCTGTAGAAACTAAAAGAGGAGTTCATTTGCTAGAAAACCCAATATTTGGTCGACAATTTGTTAATTATAAAATGGGAAATTCTCCGGACGTTCCATCCGATAAATTATTGGTTCTGATCATTTGACAGCAGTGAAAACTGTTAGATAAAACACGTATTATAATAACTTTTTTGATAATGTTAAAGTTTCAATTTTTATTATGAAAATTTGATAATAGCCCATTATGTAATTAAAAGCAATTTTGTTATAAATTTAATTTGAATTATGAACATTGGTCCTATTTATTGACATGCAGGTTAATGTTACGTTCTTTTTATATGGATTGGTTTTATTTATTTATTTTATAAAATATGATTTTATTTACTGAAAATTTTGAAAATATTGACATATTATGCGAGAGGAAATATTTCTCTCTTTTGCATAATATTTCTGATCTGATCTGTTTGAATAAATTTAATCAACTAAACAATTTATTTTGAAAAAAATAAGCCAAATTTAGTAACTTTCATTATTGAAAAATCTTATGTTAGTCGAATAAGGAAAAGACGAAATAATTGGCTTCTTCGATAACATTTTTGGATATGGATTATAGTCAATGAACAGAGAATGTGCCCATATTAGAAATGGATATAATCTTTTAAATACAAAAGACTATAAAAGGGATGGCATTGTCAGCAATTAGGCTTGTCAGTAACTCAACAACAAATGCTGAATTTGTAAAATTTAGCTCTGGATTTTATTTAATAGAATACCAGTCCGGATTTATATCTAAAGAAGATATAATTAGGTATATATTTATTTAGAACAAGGTTGTTGCAGATGTTGATTTTTTCGTGGATGCGGATTTATTTATGACTCACAAAAATATAATTTAAAAATCAAAATGCTGTTTTGTTGAAACAAAAACAATACAAATTAAATAATCAAATATAACAACTATTCTACTATATACCATGAAATAGTTATTTTCGTTTCAAGACGCTTTATATATTATATCTTATATTTTCGGTTTTCAAGAAAGAAGGCTGATTCCGCTAGGAGACGAAGTCGACGATGCGAATAGCTTCCTTCGAGAAAACTGAATTAAACGTATGCTATTTTTCCCAGTTTTCATTTGTAAAATAGCACAAAAACTAATTTAAACTAATTAAATATTTTTATGGAAAACATTGAAACATAACTTTGATACTCTGGGGGATTTTTGTAGTTTAAAAAAATATAAACACAACATGTAATAAAACATTTTGATGTTTTATTCTTCAGACTAGAATAAGAAGTCGAATGATAAGATGTATTTGTGAATGAAGTTGTATCTTTTCATTTCTATAGTTTATTTTTCATGCCTGTATTCATTCAGTTTTTCTAGCCGTAATGAATATTATGTTTCATTTAGAAAAGTTTTACTTTTTATTGAAGCATAAAGTAATGAAGANGATTAATTTCCATTCCTGGTTTTGTTCAAAGATATTATACAATGATGTATATCATCATTATTAGATATAATGATCATTTAAAATCACAAGCGAAACAATTGTTTTAATGGATTTTTTTTCCACTATTGCANCATTTAGAAAAGTTTTACTTTTTATTGAAGCATAAAGTAATGAAGACAAGTACTTTTTATATCAAAATTGGGTAAACAATTATTCTTGATGTCTGATCTGGTTATGAATAGACATTTTCGTTTTTAATTGGTCAAAATGTATAACCTTGGTAGACCTCCGCAACCGCAAAACATCTGCAATAACTTCTTATTGTTGTATTTTTAAACATTAAAATTGTTATCTAAAATTTGTTGTTTGTTGAGATTTTTAATTTTAAAGTTGTATTTTTAGCAAGTTACTGAATGTTTATTAAGGATTAACTGAAAAATCTTCTCACCCAACCTAAGGTAATAGTATAAATCGGATGACATGGTCATCTTCTTTTGGAGATGAAAAGAAAAAGTGTAAAGTGACCCCCATTTTATTCAATTCTCTTCATGACCGTGACAAGAGACGTAAACCTCGGAATTTATTGTATTCCAATAAAAGTCAACCGGGACTCGATATCACCTCTTTAAAAACAAACACCGCTTATCAAATTAAGAACACGGTTTCGACGCTCATACTTTATCCGAAAACCATTTAAATTTATCTCTCGTGTGACCATTTTATTATCTTTATTCTCGTCAAATGCCTAGTGACCGGGTGACAGATTTTTCTGCCTCTTTGCCTTGTCCAGGAACGTTATATCGAAACTCTTTTAATGTTCGATTCATTGAAATAAATTGTCTTATCTGGAAACACCCTGGTAATAAATTTTATAATAAAATACAAAACAAACTAAACTCGTTTTATTCTCAAAACATTGACTAAAATACTCGTAGGTAATTTTTGAGAAGGTTGGTCTATTGATTATTATTGTAATCGATCAATGATTAAGCGAATTTGATTAAACACAATTTTTTTTAAATAATTGAGAGTGTAGTAGAAAATATTTATAATTGCAACTAATGTGCTTTTTAAATTAAATGTAAGAAATTACATTTTTCTTGAACTATTTTCCGACTCATTTGTTTAAATAATTTTTTCATAAAAGGTTTTAACCAACGCTAATTAACAATAAGGTTGTATGGATCTGTGGAGGGACTAGTAGTGAAACGTCATCATCCGGATACCATTCATTGTTTTGATTTTGTATACAAGAAAATTAGCAATAATATTGTAATAAAAGATTTTTAAAGTGATTAAATACGCGAAATAACTACTTCAGACAATACTTTTTGGGTCTAATAAGTTGATAAGTATTGATAAATATCACTTATTTCTTGCCGAAATGCGAAAATAAACTCCAACCAGATTTATATATGTATTTTTTTCTGGCTGATGACGTCACTAAAAATCCGGAAAACTTATACAAAGTTGAGCGGCTTTAATTTTAACAAGGAATATGTACTAATGCTTTAAAAGCTCTTTTAATTTTCTCGCTATATAAAGTGTGGAACAAAGAACTTGGGCTATTATGTAATGCAAGACGAATCGAGACCGTCATTAGGCAAAGAAAGTAGTTGTGGATTGGATATATTCTCAGAAAAGAAAACAACGATATAACGAATAGAGCTCTAGAGTGGAACCTATAGGGTTCGAGAAGAAGTGGACGATCAGCTTCGACCTGGGTTCCATCAGTGAAGTTGGAAAGTCAACACCTGGGGACGTAGAATCAGATTAGGCCTATGGACCAGAATAGACCACGATGGAAGGAACTGACTGCTGCCCTATGCTCCGAACGGAGTGGCGTCTAGCCAAGGAAAAAAGAAAGTCTTTATAGAACTTGTGCTATAAAAACGACTCTGACAATAGTTATTTGTGCTAATGTGTGTAATGTCAACTGTTTTAAGGAGTGTGAATCATTCGAGCCGAAGGCGAGTGTTTCATCATTTCCGAGTTAAAAAACAGGACTTTACACACGAGCAGCATACAATGTTTTTTGGACTCCGCTCATGAAATTTTTACAATTTCACATTAAATTTCATTATTTACAAGGAAAATAAAATCATTGACATGTTTCAAATGAAATCTTAAATTGTAAAGTTACCGTTAACGGTTGGAATTCCTCTTTACCACTTGGTCATAAGGCAAATGCCTATTTTATTGTGACTTGAAACATTTGTTTGCTTTAATTTATGTCAAATGAATTTCTATTTAAAACCATGCAGATGGTTGTTGAAACGTTAAATATTAAAATTTTAAAACAGGAAACATCAATTTATTTGAAATATAAGCACGGTCCTAGGGCGTAGCCGACACCAATATTTTGTGTAGCTTAAGGGCAACAATGGCGACCAAATTTTGACTTTGAGACAAATTTGTTGCATAATTTATGACAATTTTTTTTCACTAGTGAGATAAACATTCAAAATTTTCACTGAGTGCCTGCCATGAAAATATTAATTTAATGCATGTAAAGAAATGAATATGTATGTAATGTAATTAGTTGCTGACTTTAAAGGGAATAACTGGGGCGTATAATTCATTGTATCATTTCAGAAAAATTTAGGCTTTGTTTATATAAACGATTAAACTTTAATTAAATTTAAATATACCAGAAACGTTATAATGAATTTATAATGTATAATAATCAAAGAATTTCTATTGCCTAAAGCAGAACAATAGTATTTAAAGTCTGATAAATTCACAAAACACAATTAAATGAACATCAATTGTGCAAGTGATTTGACAAAGCTGATATATTTTAATCCGATTACTCGTTCTAATCAAAAACAGTTATATCATTTCAGCAATTAAACAAAATGATCAATCATCGAATGTTAATAACACTGTCTGCAAATTCGTTATGGATTGCTAAAATCCGCTCACGTAACAATGTGTTTACACAATACGCATTTGATTGGACATAGGGTATTATAATCCCTGCTTTATATTGTCCATCACTTCTCTAATGTTTAAAGATTAAACAGAACGAATTGATAAAAAAAAATGTTTTAATACAAATAACCTTTAATAATTTCATTTCCCTATTTCTGTGTTGAATATTAATGTTTAAACA
>JXOV01002994.1:254-19077 GCA_001014945.1 Clogmia albipunctata
GGGATCGAACCCACGGCCTCCGAGGAGGCAGACGATAGTGTTACCACTTCGTCTATGGGGCGGGTTGTAATAAAGATATATTCTCGTGTAATTTATTATGTTCATAAATAATTAAAAATTAATTTTCTCTTTCCTGATTTAAAACAATTTAAATAAATAGTTATTGTGCCTCAAGGAAGTAAAATTTGCAGTTTATTAAGAAGGAAACGAGAGTGACGTACGAGCCAGATTTTGCAGCTAATTAAAAAAATGTTAGTTGTCACAACGGATTCAATTTGAACGGTTTTGAGTACTTTTTGACCATTGTAACGGCCTTGACTTGAAATTTTACAGTATTTTCTTCAAATGGGGTCGAAATTTTGACTTTGAAACTAATTTATTCGTTAAAAATTGCTTTTTTTCTTTCACTAGTAAAAAAAAATTTAAAATTTTCTCTAATACAAAACCGTGACGCATTTTGAAACACAATTCGATGTTGAAAAGCTAACCTTTTAATACAAAAGTGCAAAAACGAAGAAACAACAATAAAAAAAAGTTATTACGTCATCTTCAGAATTGAATATACTGTTTATTGAATTTTTACAATTGATCATTAAACTTTCAATTCCACAAAATTACCCATGATGAGACAATCAACAAGAGTAAATTGTACTATAATTGAGCCTATCTTTTAAAAGGTCTTTGCTAAATTAAAGCATAAAAATACATACAATAATATATTATACTACTTTTCGTTGCCTTTGACATTAAGTTTACAATAAACGAGTATCCGGTTTACGTTCTATAAAAACTGTATAAAATATGTCCCAACCAAGCAAGGTCTAACACATCGTGTGTCTTCCAATAAACTATAATCATAGATTTTAATAAGTTATTTAATATGCATAGATAAATGTTGTGAACAAAATTTGGAATTCAAAAAGTTATATTAACCCTGCAGCGGGCACACATTATAAATTTGTAAAGAAACAACATTTAACAATTTTTCTTTTGCTTTCTAACGCAAAACTAAAAACATTGTTTTTATTCCAAGAATTAGCTAATTAATTTCACAATTATAACCACAATTATTTATGGGTAACTTTCACCAAATTTGAAGGTGAATCATATTTGGAGATAATTATAATAAATTCAAATAGTTGCAAGCTTTTATATTAACCAACCTTACTGAGCTGAAATTAATTTGCAAATAATTTTTCTGTTATTTAAAATTAAAAAAAATATTGATTTTAGAAATCAACAAATTTCAGCAGGGTCATGATCAGGGTCGTGAGAAACGTACAATCGCACATGAAAATGGGTGTGAGGTATAGAGTGTAAAAATGTGCACAGAGCAACTTAGTGTGAATTTGGGTCATTTAATTAAAAAGGCACCATCATAGTTTATTAGTGTTTCAAGTTTAATTTTGTTTAGAGGTGTACAACTTTAAATTGGCATTACTGTTCAAGATAGCGACCGATTTAACAGCTGTCAAGAGATTTATTCTCAGTGTGGTTTGGCAATTCATCATGAATAGACTCATGCCTAAACAACGCTTGCATATAGTGCAATTTTATTTTGAAAATAATGGTTCTGTGCGGAATACGTACCGGGCATTACGTACATTTAAAGCGAACTTCTGGTTGAATGGCTACGTCAACAAACAAAACTGCCGCGTTTGGAGTGAAGCTAATCATCAGGTGTATGTCAAAACACCGTTACATCCAGAAAAATTGAAAATTGGAATCATTGGTCCGTACTTCTTTAAAAACTATGATGGCCAGTTCATGCACATCCTACAGTTATTCTCTAAACCATTTTAAAAAAAATGTAATTTCAAACTTAAAGTTGATATTTCAATCAAACCAACCAAATGCACACTAAGCTGTTCTACGTACATTTTAATGTGCACTTTCTATTTCTCTCACATTTTATGTGCAATTGTACATTTTTCATGACCCTGAAGTTAAGCCATTTTTTAAAATTAAATTTAGTTTAATTAAAATTAGTTTACTATAAAATAATAAAAAACAGTTATTTCAAAATTAAATCAATGCTTAAAAATGCTCAAATTTTTCATAAATTCTGTCGAAAAATCAATAATTTTCCCACTTGTTGCACAATTGCTGAGTTTGCCTTAACTGAACTATTCACACCCAAATTAATAACCACATTAGTTTTTATGATAACAGTTATTAACCAAACTACTGGAATTAATACTCTTCCGCGTTCCTGCTCAGAAATTTCGGACACGTAGAGCGCAATGAATGGTTAAAGCGAAGCAAGAAAAACAGCTATTATGACATTCTCAGCGCAAAAAACAACGGCAAAAACTAAGTGGGCCATTCCGTTTATTTAAAACTGTGGAATCTGCGACTTGTTGGCGATAACAGGATAGCAGGAGCCATAATAATTGAAAAGTTTCAGCCCTCAATTATAGCCGAGTTTATGAATTGAAAAGGAGGAAATCTGAGCGCGCCGAGAAACGAGAGGCTTTAAGCAGACACAAACATTTCTATGATAATTTCGTCCTTTCGTCCCTTTCACCGACTTTCTTCCGCCGCCGCGATATCAATTTTATCTGGCCCAGAATCGTCGTCGTCGGAATTTTTACGGTCGGAGCCTTTGTTTGCGTTCCAGTCAACAAATTCAATGCCATGCGACGGTGCACAATACGTTAACGTTAATACTTTAATAGGGAAATTAAAACTCTTTAAATTTATATTAATTATAGTTGTTTATGTGAGGAATTCGTGAGCAGAATGGTTATGTTTTGTTATCAGTACAAATGTTTTGCTTGACTTAGAAGTTCTTATTTTTATATAATATAAGAAAACAGTTAACACTTGAGGAACTTCTGAGGGGTTTGCCTATTTGACATATAAATAATTTTCAAATCACTTCAATTTAAAACCTCAACAATGGTAGGAATAATCAAAAGTTTCGTTTTAAATTAGCAAATTTTTTATAAAATTTAAAATATAGCAATGTAGATTTACAGCTTCGAGGAAAAAAATAGCCCAGCTAGCACTTTTTTTGTTTTTACCTTAATTATAAATTTAAATAAAAATATGTTTTCTAAGTTGGAATGCTGTTTGGTCAATTTTTATTTTTGAAACATAAGAAAATGATAGTGGTACTTTTGCAAAATATCAGTTTTGAGAGAAAAGTGAAGAATTGAGCGAAATCAAAATAAGGCCATTTATCAACGGGGCCCGTCAAAATCATAAACCTTAAATAAAGGAGTTTAATTTTAGAAAAAGATACATTATGAGTGTGGATACTGTATTCGCTAACCAACTAATAACTACCTATTAGAATGACCCTTTATTCAAATATCGACCTAACAATAAATTATCATTAGAATACAAATAATTCTTGCAAATCGCTTAGTAGAAAACTACGCCAACCGTCTTTCAGCACATTTTAAATACAACAAAGCAAATAAAAGTGCACAACCTGGCCTTCACTAGTACATTAAATTAGTATTAATTTAAAAAATTAGAATTTCATTTCGGATAAAAAATATATTCTGAAAAGAATTTCAAAAAATTATAATTCAATTTAATATTTAAATTTTTATTATTCGCATGGTTAAAAATATTAAATACCATATCAATTAGTTTATTTTTCCTTTATCTTATAAACTGTCTATCCATAACTAACACTAAACCCTTCCCACCCATATACTGTGTTTGATCTATACTGCTCACGTGAGCGGTGCCGAATGGCAGGTCGATGGCACACACATCATATCCATCTTTTTCAGCATAAAAGTAGATAGGGACAAAGCTTACGTGAAGAGGAGGCGAAGAGCGGTACACTTCACCTCAGGGAATTACGTCGCCGTATCATTCATATGTATTTATATAATTGATTGAGGACTATAACTCATTAATGGATTGTTTGGTCCAATTATACAATACAATACAATACAATACAATACAATACAATACAATACAATACAATACAATACAATACAATACAATACAATAACATTAGTTTGATAATTATAAAGAAATTCAAAGTGCATTTTCTAAATTTATTTCCAGGATATTCCATATCGTTAAGTAATAGTTTCTAATTGATAAGAAGTAATAATATTCAATAGAAAGTTTCTATGAACAACTTTAATTATATATCAGACTGTAGAAGAAACTTTTGGTATAAAAGTGCTACTATTATTCTTAACCTAACTGTAGAAACGTCATGATATTGATTTATTTAAGAAAGATTTTGTTTCACAATGTTCTTATAGAAGTGGAGAGTTATATCGTTCCCAAATTTTGTTACAAAAATCAAATTTTTGGCACTTGGAGCGAAAATTAAAACTTTTTTTTTATAAAAATGCATCAAATATTCTTAAATTAAATTTTAATTTGGCTCGTAGTTTAAATCAATAGATATAATTTTTAAAATTTAGTTGGCACAGTGGAACAACATAAGCTTTTGAGTTTAAGGTATTTATAAACTTAAAAGCTTATGTTATTCCACTGTGCTCCGTTAATTTATCTGATGGCAATCTCCGCTCGCTATAATTCACTGTGGATAAGTGCTCGACAGCAGACGCTTTTTGTCACCGAAACTATAATATTTCCCTTATTTATCGAGTTATAAATATTTTCGGTAATCCCGAGCCGGATTCCTTAATTCCGCCTCGCAATTTATGGCCCTTCCATTGTGCGCCAAACACATCTCCACTATCCACTCCTCTTCTCCGTCGCTCGCTCGCTGTCCCTCTTTGAACTTCAAATTTTATCCCCGAAGGAAATCCGCTTTGCACTACACCAAATTCCACTCTGAAATTATCAATTGCGCATTGATTTAAGCACAGACAAAAAATCCCATTATATGAAATCGACGTCGCAAAAAAACAAACGAGGAATGGAGAAAAAAGTTATCATGACACACTTTAAATGCAGGAAAAAATTGGAGAGTTTTACACTGAAATTCCATTCGAATCGAATGACTGCAGGCAGATCAGAGGTCGGCAAAAGGATTATCACATTACCCGAGCGAAGAATCCACGAACTGCGACGTGCCCATTTCCAGTTCCACCTCTCAAAACCAGTTCAACTTTTGTGATCTCGCAAAAAATTGAATTTAATCCGCAATTGAGAAAAGTGATAAGAGGAATTTAATGGGATTTCTATTATTTCAGAATATTATAGCTTTTCGATTAATTTGTATTCAGTAGTCGTTAATAAATCGTTTTTAAAATATAAGTTATGCTATTTAATTTCCATATTTCGTAACTTTTGCAAGCTAAAGGAATTTAGAAGAAATTGCGAAAAATAGTTGCGTTCTGTTAATATTCGTAGCCTTGACAAAGAATTAGACTTTTTTTTAAAGTAAATCATACTTTTTGTAAAGATGTTTGAAGAAATTTTCACTTGATTAGTGTTGTCTATCCGAATTTCAAATATATAGTCGACTCTCGATAATTCGAACGTCTTACTAATTCGGTCCTCTCCCGAGATACCTACAAAATCTCTTGATATTTCGAGCAAAATCAATTCAATTCGATATTCTAGGTAATTCAAACGAAAAAAATCTCTGCAATTAAACAAAACCTTTCGGTGATTTAAACTCATCGACGTTTCCTACGAGACATATCGAAGCTGCAAATTTATTGTTGCAGAATTTCAGATACCTTCTTAGTAAAAGTTACAGAGCAGCAGCAGTGAAACCGCTTGATAATTCGAACTCTCGATAATTTAGTATTTTAGTAGTAGTAGTATTTTAAGAGTCCCTTTGAGGGGAGTGGACTGTACAGTGTTTTGCCAAATTACAATCTTTATCTTTCTAGCCTTTACTCGTATACTTATGGTATAACGGTCTCTCTGTAACCGTTATATTAGCCTGGTTAATAAATGTGCAGTTTAACAATTAAAATAAAAGCTTAATTTTGACATTGAGACAAATTACGACTTTGCTTTCTCTAGTATTGTATTGTATTATACAATTGGACCAAACAACCCATGACTGAGTTATAGCCCTCACTCATATATATGAATGATCGCCGGACCGTTGCACCATCGTGATTCCTTGGAGTGATGGGTGCCGCCTATTGCCTCCTCCTCACGTAGGCGTTTTTACTATATACTTTTGTTTTAAGGGAGGTGGATAGGATATACATATGTGCCAACGACCCGCTATTCGGCACCGTTCACGAGGGCAGTATAGGTCAAACACAGTATAAGGGAAGGGCTTAGGTTAGTTTGGGATAGACAGTTAGTAAGGTAAAGGATAAGTTTAGAATGAAGTTAGTGTTGGTATGGGATGGTTGGCTGGGCGCAGAATCCGCTCGGGGACTACAGCCCTTATTCATATATAAATTCATATATAAATAAATGAATAAGATCATTGTAACGGTGCACGTATCAACAGGTGTATGGTGGTAAGCCATACGCCCCTGCTCTCTAGTACCCTGAAAAAATTGCAATCTGAAACAACATCAGGGCAATGATCCTTTTATAAATTTAATTTCTGTCTTTGCAATCTTAATTTTTTGTCATTACAATTTGAAGGCTGGTCCGAGCGTCTATTTTCCTTCAAAATGATATTTCTCCTATTTTTAATCAATATTTTATTCATTTTTTTTAAAATAATTAAGATATAATATAATTATTTATCAAAAGTATTAAAACGATAATACACCTCAATCCTAATGTGGATACTATCGCCTTAATGAATCTGGACAAATCTTTTAAGATGTTGGAAATATTTTTGTGTAATTCCGTATCGAAAAGTAGCCTCTTTTTAACGCAAATTGGTTCTGTAACGGTTTACTTTACAGCACGGAGTGTGGTAGTATTTCAAAATTTAGTCATCAATTTATTGAAATTATATATTGTTGTGATAACCCAATCTCTACAAATTTTCGATCATGTTTATTAGAATGAGATGGGAATGTTTCTTTTCTCTTCAATCAATTCAGATCTATTTAAGTTTCTCCCTCTAAATTGATTAGACTGTGTCTTACATCTGTAAGAATTTGAAGAAAAAAAACCGTTGCGAACGGTTTTTATTTTTAATTATCAATGAACTGGCATTTTTTTAGAATTACACAAAATAGAGTTCATTACAAATGTGAAATAGGTTATTACAACACTTATTTACCTATCTTTACTCGCTCATCAAAATACATGGTAAATACATGCTGTACTATCTATTACACCACTTATATGATAATTTCTACTGAAAATATTTGAACAAGCTTTATTTACATAGTGAAACCAATAGTTATGTACTTTACCTATGAAAACATTTATTCAAAGATTTATGACATTTTTCGCGATAGTGAAATAAAAATTCAAAATTTTCATTAAAGAGAATAAGTGACGCATTATGAAACTCAAGTCCATGTCGAAAAGCTAACTATTCGATACGAAAGTGCAAAAATAGTTTCAATTTTATTATTAAATAAAAAATCTAAATCATTGAATAAATATTGTATTCTTTAAATATTTTATTTATAAATACATTTTAAAGGTCTTATTGTTATTTGAATTTCGCAATACAAAGAGCTTATTAAAATTCCTTTCTTATTCCGAAAACAAAACAAATAAATAACCTTAACTTAATACTTAAAATAAAGATGTAAACCCAATGATTTATCATACTACCTCAAAATTTATAGAGCAACCCATGAACAATTAAATGATTTATTACCCAGTGGAAAATAACTCTAAATCTTTTAAACAACTTAGATTCTCAAACCATTAATTTCAATTGCATTTGTACTTATTCTCTCTTTCTTTTTTCTTTGATTGCAGTTTTGGCTTCGGCGAGGGCTGCGCACCACGACAAGATCGCTCTGAGTCCGAAGGTGTACGAGGTGGTCAAGTTCATCAACGACTCGTACATCATCACGTGCAGCCCGAGGATAGACATCAAAGTCAAGTGGCTCAATCCCAAGGGAGCGACGGTCAACGAGCGCAAGGGCCGCATTCACGTGGAATACATTGGAGGTGAGCCAGATCCACGTCCAGAATTTTAAATCAGCGCAAGCAAAGGATGAAAAGAAAAAAAAATCGAAGATTCGGTTTTTTCTACTTGAACTTTTTCATAAACTCTCATGTTTAACTTTTGTTGTAGAAAAGTGTTAAATTGTAAGTATTATCGTGCTCCGCAAATAATTTCTAATATTTAGTGTTAGTTTTCTTGTTAGACAATAACGTAATTAAATTTGGGATTTTTATATGATCCGATTAAATAAATACTTGGATCATTTAAAATCACGAGCGCCGCTAGTGTTTTAAGGATTGTCCGTGTGTTTAATAAAGCTTATCGACCGTGTTATATACAAGATTTTATGCATTTTTAAATTAATTAACACAACAGTTTTTTAAAAATCATTTTTCATAAAACTAATTTCCATTAACACACCCTTTCGGAGTAATAGAAAAAGTATTATATCTTGTATCCCTCACTTCACACGGTTTAAGTAATTGTAATTCAGAAAGGAGTCTGATACATATATTAAATACTTATATTTAATTTTAAACCATACGATAATACAATTTAAAAATGCACAACAAAACTGACTTCCAAATGTATTTAATGAAATTCACTTACGGAAGTCACACGTTAATAACCAAGAGGAAGCACTTGTACTTTAAAGAGTTCTTAAAAGCACCTGTGCTAAAAGCGATTTGTAGAGAACAGTTTTATCCAAAAAAAAATGCATAAAAATTTGAACACACTTTTCTAATCTATTTTGTTAATAAATCAATTATTAAAATATTCCGAAAATAATGTATTTTAAGTCCCTTTTAATAACAGAACAAACTATTTATTCAATTTATTGAAGAGAGGTTTATAACTATTAGAAATTAACAATTTTAACAAACATCAAATTATTTTTGTTATTATTATTATCAAAATTATTATTCCATAATTAAATGATCATTGTTCTAGGTCGTAGATTATAGAAGAAGACCTTCCTCTCTCAGGAGGATAAGAGGGCAGATGAAGAAATATATCTGTTATAAGCTGAAAATTCGAAATCCCTTCGTTAAACTTAAATTGGTGATTCTAATTTGCCTTAACGTCTTTTAATTAGGTTCAAATTAAACAAATTACTTTAATAATGTATACCAATATAGTGGATTTTTTTTTTATTAATTTATATACAATTTATCAGATGTTCAATTAATATATATTGTTTACTTTTGAACATATCTATTTTCAAATAAAACATTTTGCAATAAAACTAATTCAATTATATTGAGTGTAATTTTTTTGGTGAAGACGTCTGGTAGGTGATATTAGATGGCCGTATGACCTGGGAATGCCTAAAGGCACGCTAACTTTGAGGAGCTGTAAAATCTACAATTATTGCATTTTTAATTTTTTTCTTCGGATTCGTGTTTCTGAAAATTATCTTTATATACAGTAATTTTCTCAATTCAATAAAAATCTGGGCATTACAGGGTTAAATAGAATGAAATATTTTTTTTATCCTCAAACTTTAAAAAAAACTAAAACTGATAATTACAAATACAAGGAATATAATAGTTATTTATACAACAAAGTCGATAAGATTAATAATGACTTAAACACAAGGGCTATTTTAAGCCACGAGCGAACCGAGTGCCACAAAATTTTATGCATTTTTAAATAAATTAACACAAATTCTTAAAAATTCTTAGAATTTCTGTAAAAATAAATGTTGCGCCCTCTATGATAAACCACAAGGAAACGTAGTTCATAAGTTCTCCGATAGATGACTATTTTTTATTTTACACTAACAAATCACAGTGAAATCATGCCCAACGAAAGTGGCGTACATATAAATTTAATCGATTTCTTTTACGGAGGTCACACTTTAATAATAAGGAAAAAGCACTTGTGCTATAATAACGACTTTGACAGAGCAAAATTGAGTGTCATCATATTAATATTAAGCAACAAAAATGCATAAATCAATTTATGATAGGTACATGTTTCAGGTAGTTTGGGTGCCCTACTTGGTTTTATAATAATTTCAATACAAAACTTTGTGTTATTGTATTTTAAGTTGTCTGTTGTTTAAAATTAAAATGGAGTATTTAAATTGACGAGATAAACAGTATGTTTTCAATTATGAATACTATTTTCACCATTAATTAATAATTACTCGTTTTAAATCCTCTCATTAAGCAACTGATACAATAATGTGCAATTAAATGCAAATGTGTGCATATCATTAAAGCGGGCATCATTTGGGGAATTATGAAAGGGAGCAATAAAAGAAGGAATTGCGTATTGATCGCTTTAAAATTGGCGCTCGGAATGCCCAAAAGAGCAATTCACTTTGCTTGCGAAATTCATCTAAAGGGACTCATTAATTTTAAATTATGGACTGTCTCGCGCGAATTAATTACCTGTTTTGCTTGCTTTCCTCCGCTCTGTTTGCAGGTGGATTGGCGCTGGTCTTCGAGCAGATCGTCCTCGCCGACAAGGGGGAGTGGAGCTGTGCCTGGGTGGATGGCAAGGACACCAAAAGCACCTTCCAGCTGACTATCAAACGTAACTTACATCGTTCTCTTCGCTTAGTTTGCCAAATTAATCGCTCCTTTCAAATTAAATTACATCGTCTTTCAACTGATGTCAATTTTGCTTTTAAATTCAAATTCAAACAGAGTGCACAGTGGTTAAGCGGATTCAATACTATAAAGTACTTAAACCCCCATGCCTAGTTTAATAAATTAAAAGTATTAAATTATAGTTATTTAAACAACGTGTACGAAAAATGAACCATAATTAATCTCGAGTGTTTTTTCAATAAGTATTTAAGAAAATTTTATACAATTCACATATTTACTAGCTATTTTTTTGAGTAAAGAATAAGAAGACAATCCAGTACTAAATTAAGGTCTAAACACATACAATTAAGAGAAGTACTTGTCAAGTGAATAGTAATATAGGTTTTAATTTTTTAATATATCACGGAAATAGCAAACACTGTATCACTGGTATTCCTGTAATAACACTAATAATATATATAATATAAAACATATACACATTATAATATAATTTTTGGTTTTATCATTTAATGGGAAAAATTAAATTGATTAATAAGTAGAGACATGACAAATATCAAAATATATTTTCCGTCTAAGCTACCAAGACAAAAATTATAATTTTTAGTAGTTGATTTTGGTATAAAGTACTAATTTTGTGTATTTACATGGTTTGTAATTGTCTGCGGGTATTGAATTGGACTTTATTCATTACTGTACATTTATGAAACAATTTTTAGAAGAAGCATTGGCATAAAATGTAAACATTTTTCAACAGAATTGTACAAAAGAAATTTCACCGGGGAAACGTTACCATTTCAGTTCCTTATTTTCTCGATCACATCGATCAGAAATCTCAAATGATTTCTGAAAATGGGTTTCAAAAGTTGTGTGTTTTTGTTCATGTACATTAAACGCACATGGACAGTTGATGTTTATTTATTTGTTGATAAGAAAAGGCTGAAGAATACAATTTTTAAATAAGCGCAATTTCGCTCGTTAAAGAAATCAAAAGTAGGGTCGTAAAGAATCTTCGTAGACGAACGTTGTTGGTTGAAGTGATGTATTTAATTAAGTCCATTGATACCGTAAAATTGTCATAGGGTAAGGTTCGTCACCGAAGGAACAAGTTCTTAAGTTAATTAATGTAAATTTTTTTATTTAGCTTAATTCACGTAATATAAAGTTTATGAAAATTTATACATTTACAATAAAAGTTGTTGGTTTCAAAATTAATAAAAAAAAATTCAATTTCAATTCCTATAAGAAACATGGGGAGTCTCAACTTCTGGGTATTTTACTTATCTTTCACTATTTGTTTTGATTATATTATAAATCAATTAATAGCACCTAGAATGGTTGTAAAAGGATCCGTCGCCTTCTTTTCACGTAAGTGTTTTCCCTACCTATTTTTATACTAAAGGAGGTGGATAAGATATCGACCAGCTATTCGACAACCGCTCATTAAGGCAGTATAAGTCAGGCACAGTATATGGTCATTAGTAGTACATAAAATATAGACAATAAGTTTCGCAAGATTTTGCCAAACGTGACCATTAAAGTGAACTAAAAATAGACATGTCAATTTTAAGAATAATTTATTATTAGAAAATATTTAAATGTATTTCATATGCATCTGTTCGTTGGTTCAAATTGCAAAAATTTTATAAACTGTTCCATTTTTGTATACATTAAAAATTATACGAGCATAAATCTCCAACTATATTTTTAATATCATTTGAGATTTAATTTTGAAAAAAAAACCTATTCTAATTCTAATAATCTCACTGTGCACTGCAGATCTCCTCATCTCAGTTCCTGAAGATTTAATTTCAATTTTCATCGAAGAAGCCAAGTCGGTGCTAATTAATTTTAAGATTTTGTTTGGAGAAGAGATTTTGGCGCTCGTTATGAATATTGGCCAAGTTGGTGGCGTTAATAATGGATTATTTGCAGAGGATCTGATGTTTGTGGACACACCGCCGGTGCAGGTGGCGCAGGAGAACAAGGGGGCGATCATCCGGTGCAAAGCCGTCGGGGATCCGGTCCCCAAAATCTCGTGGTCCTTCAACGGATCCCCCATTCACAGTGAGTACAAAACAGAAATGGTTAATTAAAAGGAAGGCGGGAATTACTCCGAAAGAATGTTTTGTGAAGGAAAATTCAGCGAATATTTTATAAAAATTTTGCGAAATAAAAATGAATTAATTTTTTAAATTATTAAAATTCTCATACTCTATTAAAATGCAAATCTTTATATGAAATAAGACTAATTTTTTTAACGAATTAGATATTATTTAAATTAAAAATGCATTTGTCATTGTCAAGGTCAAAACTATTATTTTGCGATTTTTTCAAGGATTTGCACAAAAACTTATAGGTAATATACTTTTCTCAGTCTCATTCCATAATTGCTTTAATTTCACCCAGGCAACAAATTAGAAACTCTAGCGGCAAAACGCTCCATTACTTACCGTTGCGTAAGCTACTAAATCTAATTCGGTATAGTATTAAAAATGTATTTTAATTGTTTCAATGACTTATGAATAATTTAATTACAGTTTTTCATTGCTGTTTATTAAAGTAAAATAATTTATATAAATCTGGTAAAAAAAATTAAACCCTTTTTAAAGTAATTTTATTGGAGATACCAAAATCTTTCAACCCTATATAAGTTTTCCCGATTTTTTAAATGTTGAATATGTGACGTCATGGGCTGCGCTGTTAATCATTGGTTTTAGAAGAATTCGACACCAATCCGACTTCAATTTAGGACTGGTCCTATGTATATCGTTATCTAGATTATATTTTAATAAATTTAAAACTTATTCTTTATAAATTCAATATTTTTTCGGCCGAATTGGTGAGCGAATTTTGCGAAGTTTCGGCGCAGAATAGATATTAAACACATTTGAATGAATATTGTCTAAGGGTGTTATTGCGCATATGTATCTACTTTAAAATTCTTTTGTTACAATATTATCGCTAATTTAATCAAAACCATTAATAACAGCGCAGCCAATGACTTTTCACTACCACTCATACCACAGATTACTACAAGCTTATTGTTAATTAGCGTTCAGAGATACTAATCAAATTACTATAGACGTTTATAATGGAAATCAATAGTACAGTTGCCTATCGATAATTTGAAACAAGAGGGATTCTTAAAATATTTTGAATTATCTAGACTTCAAATTATCCCACGGTTTCATTCCTGCTAAGTAACTTTTTTAAAAGAAACTATGCAACTTCGAATTATCGAGTATTAGTCGCCAATTATAGCGTAATTTTGTTAAATAGCAGATGTTTTTTTGTTTGAATTATTAACATAATTAGTATTGATTTAGTTCGACATATCGAAAGATTTTCTAGAGAACACGTGAAAAGTTCAAATTATCAATGGTTTTAATAATCGATAATCGACTGTATTATAAAATGTTTTGAAGTAGAGTTATTCTTAAAACTGCTTAATATTTTATTCAATACTTGTACTGTGTAGTTTAGAAAGGAACATGCTATAATCTTAAATTTAAAATTCAGTATGATTTATTTTATTGTATAATATATAATTCAATTAAAACTCAATTGTTTTAGTATCTTTCAAAATTCGAAAAAATTGTTTATGAGAAATTATGAAATTTTTAATTTGTAATATTCGTTATATTCAAAGTCCTCATTCTTGATAGCTTACGAGTAAAAGTACTTAAGAAAGGATTATAAGGAATTTTTAACATCGCTGTTGAATATTTGTAATAAATTTATTTTAGTTTTAAATCTTTTTCTTATCGCAGAAAATTCTTTCACAAAAACCCGCTTACATAAGTCTTTCGATGAAAATACTTCCTATCACATTTCCTGTAATTAAAAAGGCATTAACCGAGACTTTTCTGTTCTTTTCTTGCCTCTCTCCATTTTGATTTGTTTTTGTTCCACCTCGTTCAGTGGCTAATCCGAGGTATGGAGTGTCGGAGCGGGGCCTCTCCATCAAGAACGTGTCGCTGAACGACGGCGGCGAGTACACGTGCAAGGGCTACCAGATCTCACCCACCCTCGTCAACTCCAAGGAGCAAATAATAAGGCTGAACATTCAACGTGAGTATTACTCAACATGTTACAAACCGAAAATAATATCGACAAATATCCACCAAATTAAAATTTACATTCCAAAAGACACTGAATAAAAACCGAAATGCAAATATGGTGGTCGTCTTAATCAAGATGATGAGAATCCGAAATGAAGTGTTGAATATTAATTCCAATATCAAAGTCTGCGCCATTTCAATGAAATATTGGATTGGTTTTTGTGAATTTAATCTTATGAAAACTCTAAGAACCTTATCATTTTATTATAAAACATTTTCTGACATTTTTCTTTTGTAATTAGAAAAAAAAACATTTCTTATTTAAAAAAAAAAACAAAGAAAAAAATTTTATTTTTACAATAAACTTGGTATATAAAATCGATATTATGGAACTAATATTTTTTTATCAAAGTTGATTTAATAGGACAAGTGCTTTTTCCCAATTTTGATATAAAAAATACTTGTTTCCATTAATTTATGCTTCAATAAAAAGTGAAACTTTTCTAAATGAAACATAATAATCATCACGGCTTGAAAAACTGAATGGATGCATGATTGAAAAATGTACTATAGGAATGAAAAGATACTACTCCATTCACAAATACATCTTATCATTCGACTTCTTCTTCTTATTCTAGTCTGAAGAATAAAACATCAAAATGTTTAATTAAATTTTAGTCAACGATATAAATTGATAATAAATAAATTAGCAGTGACGTCATATTTTTTGAATAAACTAGAAATTATATCAAATTTAACTTCTAAATATTATTTAATATGATCAGTATTAAAAAACAATTTCATTTAGGGCAATTTCTGTGAATTATTGACAGAAGTCATTCAAAGTTTTTGTTTCAATGTTTCCGATATAAATATTTAATTAGTTTTTGTGCTATTTTACAAATGAAAATTTGAAAAATAGCATTCGATTCTCGACGTCACACTTTAATAATAAAGAAATTGTTATTTTCGTTTCAAGAAGGTTTAAGTTTCAGTTTTCTCGAAGGAAGCTATTCGCGCCGTCGACTTCGTCTCCTAGCGGAAACAGCCTTCCTTCTTGAAAACCGAAACTTAAACCTTCTTGAAACGAAAATAACAGTTTCTTTATTATTAAAGTGTGACCTTCGTGTAAGAAACCTTTCAAATTTATATGGAGGTCAGTTTTTTGTAAGCTGTATTAGCCGTTGTTTAGTCTGTTTTATGGGATGGTCTAAAAATTTAAATGCGATATCACGTAATTTCGATCCATTTTAATTTATATTTTTAACTTAAACCATCAGTTAACGGAAGACATTTCCTGTAAACAAGAAAGAGTCGACAAGATATAGTTTAACCTATCACACAGTCGAAACAAGGAATGAAATAGAAAACAATGTTAAATTGAATTTGAAATTTAGAAATTTAAATTTGAATTTAATAAAAATTGATAATTTTTTTAGATTGTTGTGTATTATCTCTTTAAAAATGAGAAAAATCTTGTCTTGAACGTAATCGACTCTATTTGATAACAATTTTTTAATGTAGAATATGAAATAAGTAAGAATACCAAATAAAGGAATGATACTCTTTTTGAGTATGTTATAGCAATAAATGAATAAAATAATGAATTTTTTTAAAAACTAATTTTAGAAGTTCATATTTTATACCAAATGTATGATGGTATTTATTTATTGAAATTAAGTAATAATATTTCCAGTTTAAGTTATTTTAAATATAATAATAACAGGTTTATTTTATCGAAAAAGGTTTCTGTACCGAAGTCTCAACCTCAACCAACGGGTTTTGATATTCCATTGACAATTTGTTTACGGTGTATTATAAGTTAATAAATAGCAAATAGCTTAAACTGGTTGAAAATGGATTCAGTCAATCTGATACACCAAGGATTTGAGCCCATACCCTCCTATAAATAAATTTAATATTTTTAATTTTCTAACAAAAATATAATTGTTTTTATTGTAACGATCATTAAAGGCAGAAAAATGATCACTAAACAACTAATTTTAAACAAAACGAATATAAAATAAATTTAAGAGTAATTGATTCGTTTTACAGAAACCAAATAAGAAAGATTTTGTAACGATTTCACCCAGATGGGGTCGTTTTCAACCCTTATATTAATTCGATTGAAAAATATTTTTGTACTAAATTAAAACAATTTTATTTATCAAAAATTCCCACATATTATTAATTTCATAAAGTGTACGAGAAAAATATTTAATGGAAAATATATATAAACATTATAAAATTATAGAACATAAATTACAGCGTGTTGTTGTAACAAAAAATTGCGTTTTGGTGTTTTAAAGGCCCACGACTTATATTTCATTTTGTAAACTATAAGCTTGAGTTTAACTTATAATAACTAATTACTTTGTCACTATCCAATCCAATATTATTTCTATAAAGCTATATTCTTTTGTAAAAAGTATCTGAAACCACAAATATATACAAAATGCAATTATATTTCCGTCCATTTTAATAATTAAGATTGACAAACAACTCCACTGGGTTGGTTAGGGTTAAATTAATAATGGAAAATAATTAACTACAAAAAGTCGAAACCATTAAATATTTTGAAATTCTTTCCTAAAACAGCAATTGAGAACATTTCCCCATAAGACTTTAACCATTCCAATGGAAATTAAAGCCTACTAATAAAAATGTAAAATTTTAACAACTTTATTAAAGGGTCTTTTTTCATTTATTAAAAATCGTAATAAATAAAACGAAACCCTGCTTCAAAATGAATAAAACACGAAGCTCGACTCGACTTTAATATTTAAACAAAGTTGGCTGATGCCGCTGCCACCAGTTGAGCATTTAAATGGATTCTAATCACGTGTTCAACAGGAATGAAATTCGCCTCTATCGTTTTTTGGCATGCTGTAAAACAAACCACAATGTAATGTTTCCACGCATAACTCCACTTCCTGTTTTGGTTTTGATATGCAAAAACCGTGTTTTCTTAATGACTCACAAAAAACACAAAAACAAAATACCAGAACATGAATATCATATTTTATTTGAATTGATTATATATTTTTAAAGAATGAACATTTGTTCTTTCATAAAATGAATGAGAAATTAAGGACACTCACTTTTGTTATATTTTAAATATGAATCCATTTTACACACCTCCGAAATAAATCAAATGTAGTAGGCTGGTGTAGCAGAAGGCGGGTAATTTAATATTCAAAGAGATTTTCCTAAATTTATTCTTTATTCTTACTATGTTTTATAATAACAATACTACTATTTTATTACAGACAGATGTTGTATGCCTGATTTCAAAATTATTTGCCAAATTTATCATTTATATTAAAAAATATTTTTCTTTTTAAGTTAAGTGGTTATGGAAAACTCAAGATATTAATTTAATGCATATAATAATATTAACTGAGCACATAATATAAGAAGAAGCTGAAAAGCATTGCATAATCAAATATTGTTTGAATACAAAGTTACTTAAATTGATTAATCTACAATTATAACACTTGTTTTAAAAAGCACAAACACACATTTAATAATTGAAATAAATTTGATACAAACTATTACAAGTAGATAGGATCAAAATAATGGAAGACCATTGATTCAAACGTTGATTATATTTAAGAAATCTTCTCCAGCAACAAAAATAAGGTATGGAGGAAAAGCATTTCTTGCATTTCTGGATCTGGTCCTTGCAGCAAGGTCGTAATTACGATGCATTTGAGAGACAAAATATGTACGGGTAAATCAAATAAATACCACTAACAGACAAAACAGCATGTATGCCATGTTGTCCATACATGTGGTGTGCCATTTTGTCCATATGTCGTTTTGAATGAAAAAAATTTAATAAATATAAGTATTTTTTTTTCTAGAAAATCTTATTTTAAGACAAAGATGAATCCTTAAGGAATAAAATAAGTACCAGGATAATATGTATATTTTCGAAAAACTGCCAATGTGCTAAATTAAAGTGTAAATAAAAACTCGTTACGGTGAAAAATCTTCTGAGGACCCTGACACTAAGTCCATACGTCTTAGTGTCATTCCAATTTTGGCAGGTTAGCCAAAGCAATTTTGGTCACATTCATCAGTCAAATCAGTTCCCATTTCTACAAAGTCGTGCTCTTTTTGCTAAAAAGTAACTAAAACCAACGCTAACTTAATAATAAGGTTATCCAGATCAGTGGTGGTAGTAGTAGTGAAAACGTCATCGACTCCGCTGTATGCAAGGAAATTAATGATAATTTTATGACAAA
>JXOV01003004.1:372-11521 GCA_001014945.1 Clogmia albipunctata
GAATTTGGTATATCTAAAGGCTTGTGTTGGTTAATATTTATTCCATCCGATAACCTCTAATCATTTTTTATATATCTAAACAAGAATAAAAAGTTATAAATAAATAAATAAATAAATTATTCCCACGACATTCACGACGGAACTAGGGGTATTCTCAACCTCAACCAACGGGTGTTAGACTGTACACGACTGTTTGTTTTTTCAGTGTATTATTAGTCAGTTAATAGCACATAAGACCGGTTGTAAACGGATCCAGTCAATCCGCCCATTTTATTTATTTGTTTGCGCCATTACAAATTTATAATTCGCTATGAATATTATTTCGTAATGTTATTGATATACACAAATGGAGATTTTTTCGCGTTAGAAAAATATCCGCCCGGGATTTGATCCCACGACCTCGAGGAGGGTGTCTAGGGTGCTAACCACTAGGACACAGAGGCAGATAAAAAGTTATATTTCGATAAAATTCTGTTATAAGTAGTGATGTGCAAAGTGTATACTTTAGTCCACCTACTGGTACCCAATACTTTTGTGCCATATATCGAATACCCAATAATTTTATGGTACAAAATTACAAACTCATTTTAAAAAAATTACCTTTATAAAAAGTAATATTTTCAATGACATTATCAGAATTTACAAGATATTTAAAATAATCAATTCAATGACATTTTTAATAAATGCTAACTTATTACAAACTCATTTATATTTTATTTAAAAAATACAATCATAAAGTAAAAGTTGGAGGAAATTCACAGGCACAGTTTACGTGTACTCAAAAAATTTCCCTGTCATATGTGCCATATTTTTACATGATTTGATCTAAGGGCACGAAAATCATTGAAGTAAAATTTTATTTCAATTTTCTAAAAATTAATTTTATTATATCAAAACAATTAATTAAAAAGAACCATATTTTTTTTATAAATTTCATAAAAATTTAATGAAAAAATACCTAACAAAGAAATAAATAAAAATACCAAAATTGGAGCATCGAACCTGTATCCTAAAATTTAAATATTATGTATTTACTAATTAAGCTATTCAAATNTTAAAAATTAATCTTATTATATCAAAACAATTAATTAAGAAGAAACACTTTTTTTTTAATTTCATACAAATTTAATGAAAAAATACCTAACAAAGAAAAAAATAAAAATACCAAAATTGGAGCATCGAACCTGTATCCTAAAATTTAAATATTATGTATTTACTAATTAAGCTATTCAAATCACTGAAGAGAAGTGTTAAATAGTGACTTTTATGGGAATAATTGTTCAAAATCTACATATCACATTAAAAGTTCTGAGTGTATGGAGTGACTACCAAATTCACACGGTGCTTTTTCTTTATATATAGATGGTACAATGAACCAAATCACTTTGATTTATTGATAACATTATTCTATGACACCTTTTTCAATAAAAAAAACTATTAAAACAGAGTCACATTATTCAAAACTAATTATTCTTAACACAAAATAAGTTTTCCACGAATTAATTGACCGAATAATAGTATACAATTGCTTTTTAAAGATGGACACGGGTACCCGTGTTCAAAATGTGTATCAAATCAAAACTAACTGATGACCACTTTTTGCACATCACTATTTCTAAGTACACAGAAAAAATATAATGCAATAATAACATCTAAGTTGAAAAAGTAATCGTTTGAAACGGGCAGTATAAAGAAATTAGACTCAAAGATCAACAAGATTACATTTGTAGTTTATGGTATTATTTAATGGTATTAAATGGTTGTTGAAGACAATTACAGTGGAATCCCGCTTCTACAGTGTAGTATGGGGATGAGGTACCTCATATAATTGAAAACCTGGAAAATATAAATTATCATAAATTCACAATGTAACAATTGCCTACAAACACAAATTAAAAATATTTAAAACGAACATAATTGGAATACAAAGCATTGTCAATGAATTTTATAAGTAATTGAGAAGCTGGGACTAGTTCGTACATGTACGGAATTGGCTCGGATTAATCGAATTATTGGATAATCGGTAGTCGGATAAGCGGGATTCTACTGTATATCATACAAATTCCTAATCAAGCAATCACAGAACGAATTATAGAAATCAATAACATGATCTATAAGTATGCAAATGAGTTATTGACGATTATTTCCGTCAATCTGTTGCAAGTTACCCGATTTTGACGACCTCCTTGTAGCTGCTGTTGGACCAGACGACGTGCGCCGGATAGGTGAAGCCGAAGAACTCAATCTCCCTCAAATCGCACTTTTCATGCTCCAGGAACACGCTCTGGATGACCGAATAACCGACGCCAATCTCGACAAAGAACGCAAATTGCTCCGTCTGCATCCGTCTCACCCCCTCCTCTATCGACATGAATTTCTTCTCCAAAGGCACCAGCTTTCGGTCTTTGAATTCAAGCCTCGCTGAATCCATTGAGCGCTGCCAAATTGCATTCATTAATCAAAGTTTCTCGAATGAACTATTTCCAAGTTTTAAACGCATTTCAAGTGATTGATTTTATTTTAAAAAAAATAAATGAATTTATAAAAAAATGAATTTTGGAATCGATTGTGTATATTGACGACTTTTTAATTTAATATTATTTGAAATTTAAAAACTGAATAATGTTTATATTTTTAGAAAATGCACATGAATATAATAAATATAATTAAAATCTTTTATTAACAGAAGATAAAATAATTTTTATTGAAATATAAAACACATTTTCTCTGTTATTTATGATTGAAACTTTTATTAAATAAAACCAAAATTAAGTTTATGCTTAAAATTGATATTATGACACTCAAATTTGTTCTGTCAAAGTTGTGATTATAGCAAAAGTGCTTAAAGAAATTCTTTAAAGCCCACGTGCTTTAATTTAATGTGTGACCTCCGAGAAAGAAATCAATCAAATTTTTACGTACTTTAGCTTTGTTATGTAGGGTTTAACTGTATTTGCGGATGTATTTGTGTGTTCTTGACTGTTTTACCGGATGGTTTAAATTTAAATTAGAACAAATTAATTAAAATCAACTGTATTTCGTTCTTTTAAATTTAAAACAATGCATTAATGGAAAATATTTCCCATGTGAAAGAAAGAGATATATTGCTTTTTACATTTTCTCTTAGAATTAGAAAACGGAAATGAAAACAATGTGAGCGAGACAAAAAATTTCAATTTAATTTTTAGGACAACGAATGTTTTTTTTAATTTTTATGTTAATTTATTAAAAAAATGCATACAATTTTGTATAAAACACGGTCGATAAGCATTATTAAACACAAGGGTTGTTTTAAGCCACGAGCGTAGCGAGTGCCTTAAAGAAGGCCCGACTTATCTTATCGACCTTGTTGTATAAATAACTATTATAGATTGAATTCTAAATTATTATTCAATCAAACTATTAAAATTTTTAAAAATATATACAATTAAAATTCAAAACTTTTACTGATATTTTTAAAAAAATATAAATAAGCAATATTTGTAGCCATTACAGCTTTACAAAGTAACCGTAACTTTAGGTACAATCAGAGTTGACGGACATAATATTTTCGCAATCCGACGCCTTCACCACAAAATTTACACTCCACATTTATCATTAAACAAAACATGAGTATATAACCAAGTTGTGGGGGCCGATTGTCAATTCACTTAGGAGATTCAGAACCAATAAATGGAACACCTGGTTCCAAAACACTGATAAATTTTTTATTGCAAAAAGTTACGACGAGCGAAGTATTACTAACAATTTTTGAATCTAGAAAAGCAATTATCTGTTGTCTGATGGAGTATTCATAGCGGGTTACTCTGGACGGTCAGGAGAGGATGAATCTAGAGATTTGTCCAGATTTAAAAAATGTTCTTTAGAAAGGTCATCTAGATCAGTATTGAAGAGTAAGTTGTTTACATCCAAAATAGTTGCTGCTAGATTTAAATTAATTAATTCCATCTCTTTGATAAGAGACTATTAATTTGAGGTCAGAGGGTTCATGAACAATTTCAGTTTTGGATTTTATGACTGTCACAAGAAATGTAATTTATTTCCTAAAATTCTAATTAGTTTGTGAATAAGGGCTATAATCCCCGAGCGGGTTCTGAGCCCACCGTCCAATAACCAATCTATTATTCTTCTAAAAAGTACTAAGTTGAATCTTCACCGACAATGATTCGCTAACTGCAATAACCTATATCTATAACTATAACAATAATTTATTCAAAAATTATAGATTTTCATTATCATATCTAGTTTACCAGATGTTACTCGTAAAATAAAATATTATATTATGAAATGTTCACTTTCATGCACATGTAATTTCAATTAAACTATTTCGTAATAAATCGTAGTAACATATGTTGACTGTATTAGTGGTGAAGGCGTCTGGTTGTGAATTTAATGTCCGTCAGTCCGCTAATTTTGAGAAGCTGGAAAAACAACAATCATTGAATTTTTTCTTGGGATTTATACATTTGAAAATTATCATTTGTAACGCCCTCAATTCTGGCAACGAAATCAATTAAATCGGAATAAACACTCGGAATTCTACTTAAACACAATTTATTTCACAACAATCAATTTGACAATCACAATGACAATTCAATCCTCCAATATCAATATTTGAAAATTCAAAGACTGACCGTTAGACATAATACAGTATCTATTGAAATTTTCTCAATACAATAAAAAAAATAAAGGGTTAACAATTTTGTTACAAAATTGCACAAAATGTAATATATAAACATGTAGGTAATGGTCGTTTGCCATCCTCGTTCCATTATCGGCTTTGTTGAACCCTGGTGATAATGTTTCCACTCAACGGACAAAGTACTTCATTAACTACCGTTGCGTAAACTACTATTATTGGTAAAACTTTACTTCAATGTGTTGCATAATTGTTAAATCTAAATACGGTTTAAAGTAATTTTCAAAAAAAAGAGTTTGAACTACGGTTGTTTTAACTCCCAAATTAAATAATCAACTGTTGAGTTGAATTTCAAAATTTGTGTTTGGTATATTTAATATAAACTGTAAAAAACAAGAATTAAATTGCTCAACTCTTAAATGCCCAAGTGGACCTTTAGGCACGCTATCTTTGAGTGATAATATATCATAGATTTAAGCATTTTAAATAAGTTTTTAGTGAAATATGTTAAAGTAACAATCTGTTAGTCAAACACACATTGATCTTTTCAAATCTTGCAAATTGTTAGAATTCAGGGAAAAAAAGCGAAAAATATTATTTTATAAAAATCACTTTTTTCAAAAATAATTAAAAAATATATGCCAATAAAATTTAAAGTTAAAAAAATTATTTCATGACTCTAAAATATATCTCTTACAGTTAATAAAAGAAATAATTATAATTTAGTAATATATGTAAATTTTAGAGCTTCTTAAAGTTAACATGCCTTTAGGCAATCCCAGGTATCGTCTTTCAACTAGGTTCAGATAAAACAAATTACGTTAATAATGTATACCAAAATTATGGATATAATATATTATATTAACTTTTATATATTATATTTTCAAATAAAACATTTTGCAATAAAACTAATTCAATTATGTTGAGTGTAAATTTTTTAGTGAAGACGTCTGGTTGGTGATATTAGATGGCCGTAAGACCTGGGAATGCCTAAAGTCACGCTAACTTTGAGGAGCTGTAAAATCTACAATTATTGCATTTTTTAATTTTTTACTTCAGATTCGTGCTTCTGAATATTATTTTTATCTACAGTAATCAGTAATACAGTAATCATAATTCAGTATAAAAAAAATCTGGACATTACAGGGTTAACTTAGTTTCACTTAAATATTTCGGAGGCCATAGGTTCGATCCCTGGGCCGGTACGATTGACTGGGCTCTTTTTCAACTGGTTTAGGTGCTATTAATTGACTAATAATACACGGAAAACAAATAGTCATGAAAATTCTAAGCCCGTTGGTTGAGGTTTGAACTCCCCATGTTCCTTACAGGAATTGAAAGGGAAATTTATTTAAATCGAAAATCGAAAACTCCAAATTTCGTAATTAAATAAAATAAATAAATAATAAATTAAAATCTGTAAATATTATTTGTGAAAAATACTGAAAAGAATTTGTTTTCAATGACATAAAACGTTTATTTTAAATAGTTCCAAAACACTTACCGCAAAGTGGTATCGATTATAAATGACATTCCTAATTCCACATTTCAATTTGGAATGCTTCAAGTCATCGATTGTCTTGATGACATCGGTTGTTGACTGGCTGAGGACGATTATTTTGGCTGTGTACGAAGTGAAGAGGAAAAACATGGCTAGAATGAGAACGAATGAGCAAATTCTTGCCGAGTAGCTTTTCGGCAACTTGTCTGCTCCCATTTGGACGACATTCTGCAGGGAGTATATGAAAACATCTGAAAAGGAGGGTTTGTCGTCCTCCTGATCAATCCAAAAGGCGCCTCTCCAAACCAGGAAGAAGACAGAGATGACCAGAAGGAGCAGAGCACCAGAGCAGTACCAGACGTGGAGTTGAAAGGGCAGAAAGAGGATATTCTCGACTGAAGCTAGGGGAGGCGCCCGAAAGAGGAATTTGGCTCTGGAGGGAGCGTAGTACGATGTGAAGACCATCTTTCCGATTCTGGGAATCGTCACGAAGAGAATCGTCCCGGACAGTTCTGCTTCACCACGAGCAATGGCCCCAGGGACTCCCTTGTCGTCCCAGGATCGATGCCAGGTGTAATTCGGAGTGGCGTTCAAGGCGTACATCAAATTCAACACCGACAAGTGACCCACTTTCGTAATGCTATCCTCCAGAGGCTCCCTAAAGTGGTACGGATATGTTAAAGTGCTCGACAATAAACTAGAAATTTATTTTAACCCTCTTTAAGCTTTTGTGACAAAATAGGTACTTTCTTTTCAAATGTAAATGCTTAATCTAATCAGTTCAAAATAATAGGCATCATGATAAGAATTTTGAATGTAATGCTTTGATGTGTTTTATTATAGGATGTCCCTTTTTATTTTTATGATCTAATATTTTATGTTTTGTTTTTCCTTATAAATCCTAATATAATTATGTTAATATTCACAAAATTTAATTTTGTGTTTTCTAAAAATATACAAAAAAATGTTTTTATTTTTTTAAGCAAATCAAGTTAAATATACAACTTAAGCTCTTTGCAAATTCTTAAACATTATTATTGATTAAAATTACTATATTTGTAATCGAAAATGTCAATGAATACTATGCTAATTAATTTTTAAATTCATTTATCAGCAAATTTTATAAATCCGTATCCTTTTCTTGAAATTTTTCATGACCAATTCGAAAGCAAAAACTGGTAGGTATTTGGGCGACATTTTTTAATACAATTCTGTTGAAAAATGTTTACATTTGAGTAACCAATGCCTCCTCTAGAAATAGTTTTATAATCGAACAGTGTTGAAAAAAGTATAATTCAATACTAGTTGGAAAAACACCTAATTAAACACTCGTATTTATTAGAAAACCCATTTCAATCGTTTTCTTAAACTCTACTTGAGTTTAATTATGGTTCATTTTACCTACACGTTGTTTAAATAACTATTAAAGTGCAATACAAACGACGATATCATCATTTTGCAAAAATCGTGTCTTGACCGCTTATTATTTCTTTAAAAGTATATCGTAATTGAGCATCATTATCTAGTAATTAAACCCCTTCAGACTTGATTTCTTTGAAATTTCGTTCTAGATTAGGTCATTTTTAATACTTCATAATCAATTAAATCATTGTGTCATTTAGACTTGAAAGGTCATGAAAATTTGTTCCTGCAAGGGTTATTCCGGGGCTATCCGTCCGATGTGTTAACTATATGAAAATCTTAACTAATGTAGTTTAAGAATGACCTAAAAAATTAAACGCTTTAGATTTAAATCTATCCCTTTAATTAAATTCAACGTTGTATTAGCTTCGGGACTCCCTTTATTTATTGAAAATTGAAATAATTTTTTTGTGTTTCGTTATTAAAGTGAATTTAAAGTCTACGTGCTTAAATGCCTCTTCAAGTATTTGAGGGTTAATAAAATATATGTGTACATATTTTCATAAAAATCGGTTTTCATCATAAGCATAACCAGGCTTTTCGTTATACAAATATTCTTACCGAAAATCCTCAAGGTGCTTAGGTGTATTCTTACTCAGATATCCCGAAGCGATTCTTAAGGATGTTCCTTCCAAATCCTGTCGCTGACGTAAGAGAATATTCGGTTGTTGATAATACAATATTTGATTATCACCTTTACTCCAAACTCCTATTTGAGCAGTTTTGATGGAATCAAGGGTTTTGTAAACTAGAAATTATAAATTGTTTATAACCAGGAATAACTATTTTAACAATGCTGTGCGCTAATTGGTTTTCTATGATTTTATTGAACTTAAATTTTGTTGGCAGGTTAATTTTCAAATCGATTTATAACAAAAGTAAATTTCATTATAAAAAAGAAATATTTTAATTAAAGAACTTTCGTTTCATCAAATTTCAGAATAAATAACAAATTAATTATTAGTCATGCAGTTCAATGTAAAGAATTTTCATATTATTGCAATACCCACTGTATTTTAGAGAATAATAATTTGGATTGGTCACATCCGCAATGACCACATTGCTGTCCACAAGAATGTTTGCTCTCTCGAACAGCGTCATCCACTCCGCATTTGCATCTCTTGGCACCATCTCATCGCATTCCTTGACAAACACCAGCCAGCGAAGGGGATGAGCAAAGATCCGCCACTCGTCCTGCCTCTTCAAAACCCATTCCTCGAATACAGAGCGAAGGGGTGAACTCGAGTTTCCACAATCGTCGCTCAAATCGACAACAAATAAAATCGTATTTTCCTCGTCGAGACTCTGAAGAAGCTCATTTGAATATTTATCGCTATAATCCCGGATCCAGAGGCATTCCACAGACACTTTCTGGGATAATTTCAATCGAAAATCTGAAATCAATTACTGTAAATTTTCCGAATAATATATTTTATTAAAGAGAAAGTTAATCGGAAGTCTTTTTATATGTTTACTTTTAAACATTTGACATTTTTATGAGTACTTTCGAGTATTTTATGAAAATCGTATTTTGGAAATTGAAATTTAGTCAATTCCCCATCATTTGCACTTATTTATAAATACATTTTTTATTACTCAACAAATTTTGTAAACTGTCAAAGAATTTACTCTTAGTATTTGATAATTAATTACATACAGCGCGAACTAGGTCTATAAACGCACCCACCATTCCTTGATATCTCTGGAACCAAATATCACAGCAACTTGAAATTAACACACAATATTACTCTTATTAAATCACAATTGTATGTCAAAAATTGCAAATACTTTGATAGGTTTCGCCTAATTGCGAGAAAAAATGCACTTGTTGCATTAAACGCTTTAAACGCACCCCCTTTATTTCTAATATGGAGTATTTTTTCAAATTATCTAATGATGGGGATATACGTAGTTGGACATTACGAATTATTTCAAAAATTCCGAAAATAATTTGTCGCTATGTCATAGTAGGCAGTCAATAGCTCTCTTTGAAAGTCTAAAAACCTTAATTTCGAAAAATGAGAAAATAGTATAAGAAATTAAGAATAATGATAACAATCAAAAACTGTCACCTTTGCGCATCCATGAATACTAATATTGGTATAATATAACAGCTTATAAAGTCACTATCTCGGATAATACTTTCTGACAGCGGGTTTTTTAGACTATTACGAGTCGTAGCCTCTGTGTCCTAGCGGTTAGCACCCTAGACATTCTACTCGAGGTCGTGGGATCAAATCGCGGGCGGATATTTTTCTAGCGCGAAAAAATCTCCATTTGTGTTTATCAATAACATTTGGAAATAATATTCATAGTGAATTATAAAAAATAAGTTATGGCGTAAACAAATAAATAAAATGGGTGGATTGACTGGATCCGTTTTCAACCGGTCTAGGTGCTATTAACTGGCTACTAATACACTGAAAAACAAACAGTCACGTGAAGTCTAACACCCGTTGATTGATGTTGAGACTACCCCTAGGTTCGTCGTGAATGTCGGAATAGTTTATTTTAGTTTGTTTATTTTACGAGTCGTAGCTAACAAACCGCACGACGTATTTAACCCAAATCATACTATTTTAGAAATTAATACATTTTCTATACATCGTTTTGACGTTGAACGACTGGTTCAGAAACCTAAGCACTATGAATCTAATACAAAATTTCACCAAAATTTCATTTGATATTGAGTAATAAATCATTTTATTGTCCGTCTTAGGATTCAGACAATTTATACCACGAAATGTAGTCAAATTAGTTTAAATAATCGGTACCACGAAAAGGCTGACTACTATGGGTCGAAAGCCTAGAATTGCTGTTCAAGACATTGGAAAACTCAATTAAGATGCCATCAACTGATTGGTTGGATATTTAACTGCGGACACTCTTTGCGCACCATAACTTGTTATTAAAAATCATACGCAAAATAAATAAATAGTTGATACGTCCCTAATTTTACTTTTTTTATTAGATAATTCATTATATAGTATATTAAACAAACCATTTGTTATGAAATTATTGACATGACGAGAACATGTTTTCGTCTTTTATATGTCTCTAGTCTGTGACGAACCATCTTCAAAGATAATATTTGTAGCTTCTATTATCTATCTATTTGACTCTTGTTTTGCGTCAGACGATTTCTGACGGGAATGTTCCAATTATGTATATATGTATTTTAATTTCTTCAATGCACTGATGTACGCATATTAAATTGTTTTAACTAGTCATTTTCTAGCCGCAAATCAATAAACATTAGCTGTCCACGGCACGTTTAATTTACAGGAACACATACACAGAATTTTTGACTCCACAAATTAAACCCCTTTTCAGAAACCATTAGGATTTCCAATCGATGAGATCGAGAAAATCTTGGATACTAAAAAGGTAACGTATTCAGTGAAAATTTGTTTCTGTAAGTAGGGGAAGTATGCACAAAATGGCATGGTGTTTTGTTTTTGGATCATAATTCTTTATGGGTATCACACAACAACGCCATATTATACAGTATTCATGTTTGGTTATCTATTTATTAAAACTAATATTCAATTGTTTTCAAAAAATTTGCAGAAACAAAATTAAACAGC
>JXOV01003005.1:0-12747 GCA_001014945.1 Clogmia albipunctata
ACTGAGTTGAAAATTTGAAATTCGTCATAACTTTTATCATACTTACAACAAATGCTTTAGAGAAGTCTTTAAAACATCAATACATTTGTATAATTAAAGTGTGACTTCCGTGAAAGATTTTCATCAAATTCATCGAACTCATACAAAAGGAATTTTCGTTATTAATAGTATGGAGTACAAACGGATATGGTTTTAAATTGAATGGAAATTAAGTAGCTGATTTTGCGACCAGATATATTTTTTAATTGCATAATGATCAAGGGACAAAAATTAGCCATTTTTTAAATTTGAATTAAAAAACAATCTAATAAAAATAATATAAAATTCACTTTGTTTTTTGATTGGTGTGTTAACTCAATAAAAAGTCATAGGATTTTGAATAAAGCATTTATGCAACTGTGGCCTAGTTGGGTTTTTATTGCACTAGTGAGAAAAATAATGTCATTATCTACGAATGAATTTGTCTCAAAGTCAAGATTTCGTCTATATTTTAAGTAAAAAACTATACAATTTTAAATTCAAGCTGTAGTAACGGCTAAATAGAAACCAAACCCCTTTTTAATAGTGAATTTTGTAACAGTATTTCAAATTTGCTCCTTTATTAGTATTTATGGTCTATTTATGGTTCTTCTCTTTCTGGTCTGTATGCGTATTTCGTCCCCAGTTTTTTTTCTTCCTGTTCAGTTTGACCTTACATTTTCGCATGAATCCCATTGTTTTAAATATTCTAACAGGTATTCTCTTCGGAAAAGTTCCGAAAGAAACATTATAAATTTGATGCCACAAATGTTTGAATGTATCTTGAACATAAAAAAGTCTATAATGGAAGAAAAATTCAAAAATAAACTTTTTATCCCGTGTATTTTTGATTATCATTCATTTATTTCTCTTTTTAGTTATCCCATATTTTCAACACTTCCACCTCGAACAGGATCATAAACTCCAACCATTCGAACTCCATCAATTGCTACAATTGCGGTAAAAAGGCCATCAATTTCCTTTACCTTATGTCCTCGATTTTTAAGTTCCTTGATAATATTTTTATCAAAACCTGTCTGCAGTTCAATTTCATTTGGAATCAATTGGTGATGAATTCGTTTTGCTTTAATTGTATCTTCGATAGTCTCATTCAGCCATAAATGTCTGATGATATTGTGGGCAACAGATGTGGGGATTTTAGTGGCTCCAGCTGCTCCAATCACAAAATCGACTGTCCTGTTAGGACCCAAGATAATTACTGGCGTCATCGACGAGGGTGGCATTTTTCTTGAATCAATGAAACTAGCCTCAGAAAGTGGGAGTTCACTACTCTTGTTTGATTTTTTCGGAGAAGAAAAGTCGTCCATTTGATCGTTCAATATTATTCCGGTACTTGGAGATCGTCGTTGTGAACCAAAGCTGAAAATAAACCTGAATTATATTCAAAAACAATACCCTGATATGTAATAATCTTTATATTAAAGCGTTTGTAATTATTATTGCAACTCTCTCTGTGTTATCTGCTTAGGTTAAATCGTTCCTTTTTGAACTAGTTTCTTCCAAAGAGGTCTCCAAATTGACTTGTACCGATCGAGCCCAGGTCACAGCCAGTTCACCTCGTACCTTGTGGTTTCTGCTTTAGAGCACTCCTTTCTGGGTGATAGTTTTCTTTTCTGAGTGTAAGGCGATCACACTATCACTTCATTTGCTTAATGGCAAGATTGTTTTTCTTTGTATTCCATAAATAAATTACTAAATTAAACCTGTCCTAAACAGTGTCCAGACCTATACTGCACTCGTGTGTGATGCTGAATAGAGGGTCTAATATCACGTTTATCCTTTTCCATCCAAACGCTTCTCAGATTACAAATAACTTTAACGATAACACTAAAATAGTTAGGGCCAGAAATGCTGTTAGGCAGGGAGAGATATAGCGAATTACGTGGAAGGGCGTATGGCTGTCCACCATACACTTAACGACACATTTTCGTGCATCTGGATACTTATCTTATTAATATATTTTATATGTGATTAAGGGCTTTAATCCCCGAGCGGATACTGCGTCCACCATCCAATAACCAGTTCGACAATTAAAAAATAATAATAATTTTCCCACTACATTCTGTTACGGAACTGCGGGGTAGTCACAACCTGTGTTAGACTTTTCATTATTATTAATAGCACCTAGTCCAGTTGTAAACGGATCCAGTCAATCCGCCCATTTTTTGGCGTCATTACTTAAAACTCGCTATGAATATTATTTCGCAATGTTGTTCATAAACACAAATGGAAACTTTATCGCGCTAGAAAAATATCCGCCTGGAATTGGATCCCACGACCTCGAGAAGTTTAGGTTGCTAACCGCAGACGACATTTATTGCCTGTTAATTAACAGCGTATGTTCGCCAGAAAGAATGCTAATCGCGCTGTATTAATACGTGTAACGATGTTGTGATCATTGACGCCATTTTTCGACACTATGATGCCCAGGTAGCAGGATTGTATGGCGTCGTCGATTTTAAGATTTAGATTTTAAGCCCTACTCAAGACGCTTTAACGGCAAGAAACTCAAATTTGTTTTTGACTCGTTGAAATGTGGTGTGTCATTCAACATAATGTCGTCGACATAGACCGGTAGTATTTCGAAGAGGATCTTTGGATTCAATCGCAACATTTTTCGACGCATAGGAATTTTTGAAGTGTAAGATTTTGTGTAAATGAGTTAGTTTTGTAAATACCTTCTTCACTAGATATCTAACATAAGAATGAAATAATACATTTACTTACTAATGATTTGTAGTTGATATAAGTGACACGGCATCACCATTAAGACCAATAACAGCAATATTTGCTGTTCCATGGTCTTCAGAATAAGTTGATTTAAGACCATAATGATCAGTTGTATTGAATGTTACCGAATCGTTGATTTTTTTTCTTATTTCTGCACCACATGCTGGATTTAATAAGCATTTTAAATATTTTTCATCTACAAAACCAGGATCTCCAATTTTAGGTTTTTGTGCATAAGCGAATTTAAAGCTCTCCATAACTCTGTGCCAAAACAGTCCAGTATCTTCTTTCGGGTATCCAGACATTATGTTCATGATGAAAGCCAAAATGGGACCAGAACTTGGAGCAGGTGTAGTGTATAACGTTTGGTTGTTAGGAAGAGGAAAAGAAATTGAATCTCTCCAAACCGGTCTGAAAAATGAATTTAACTGTATTTTTATTTAGTTTTTGTATTAAGAGATATCTTACCTATATTCTATCATATCCTGTTTTGTTATGATTCCGCCGAAATTTTCAATGTCTTTGACGAAATCGTCTATCAAACTTCCATTTTCAGCATGAATAGCATCAGACTTTTCTCGGCCAATTATTTCTAATGTTTCGGCCAATTTTAAATGCTTTATCCTATCACCTTTCTTATAAACATCTTTTGTTTTAGGGTCTACGAAAACTGCTCTGTAATTAAAAAATATAGGAAAAGAGCAAAAAATTTGAAATGTTTTATTGTTTATGTTGTGCTTTGACGAAACAAATGGAAATTTAAAAAATATAAACAAGAAAAGACATTAAAAATAAATTTAAAGTGGTCATATTAATTTAGCCATTCTTTAGAAGCTGAGAAGTTTAAAAGAGAGTTTAACAGTGTATGTTATGCTTTTCTTGTTAATAGTATTATTTTAATAAAACTTAATACTGGGTAAAATTTCGACGTGTACTTCTGAAATCTATAAAATTAATGAATTTTTCATTACATTATTATAGTATAATTAAAAGAATTTTTTTTAATCTAAAATTTTAAGCTAAATTTCAAATACAAAAATATAAACGAGTAAATTCTATCAAAAATTAGAAGTTAATTCATTTTGAATTATAATCTATACAATAGTATAAGTTATGGAACGAAGTCTTGCTGGGAAATAAACTAAAAGAGTTATGGCTAGTTTACACCAAAACCTTTATTATCCTCTATTGTATTCTTGTTTGTCAATAAATGTACTTATCTATTTTAAAAAATACCATTATCAGCTTATAAGACTTTTCCAATGAAAAAAGTGGTTTTTCTTCTTACTAATAATTATGCAAATTTGGTACAGAAACTTCATATTGAAAATAATTTTTTAATTCGCCACTTAATACCTCTTAAAGACCTTTATACGATCTTCAAATCACATCATTTGTCTTAAGAAATTGTTGCGCAATAACATTTCTTTTCTATTTTGCGGCATTCTTGGCAGAAAAATTCAATTACCGCGAATTTTATTGAAAAAATTGTGCTGGATTGATACAAGTAAATTGTTCCATACAAGAGTTACAGAGGCGTATGAAAACACCAGGCGCTTTCACTTTCTTTTCATTTTCTGCCCAAGCATCCGGAATTTTGAGTTTATGGCCGTTCATGGACTAAACAAATAAAAAAGAAAATAGGAGGAGAAAGGAAAATGAAGGTTTAAACCTAAATAACAGCATTAATAATAACTTTACAGGAATCCTAAGAATACCATTTAATTCTAAATAAAATCCCCTTTCTAAAGTCATGTAGTTTGATATATGTATTATATCGGAAATGCCATTATTTGCAAAAATCTTCGAGGTTAACTAATAAGAAGACAATGGAAATCGAACCATGTTTCGGTGTAAACAAACCATTAGAGTTTAACCAGATTATTACTTCGAAGGACCGATGGGAGTCGTTGACTATCTCAGCCCATTTTCTATTTCAACGGCAGTTGCTAGTATTACCACGGAAACAATGATGTTGCATTAACAGGCTTAAAAAAGGATATGGTCATTGTAACTACATGCTTGCGAAGTAGAGGATGGTTGCCGATCTAGGCTGTAACTGTGGTGGCAATTTTCGGAACACAGTGAAACCCCAAAATTTTGAATTTTTATTTCACTAGTGAAAAAAATGTCATAAACTATCCAACAAATTTGTCTCAAAGTCAAAATTTGGTTGCTATTGTTGCCCTTAAACTACACAAAACATTGTTCTAGCCTATGTCAAAGAACCGTGATTATATTTCAAACTAATTAACGTTTCCTGTTTTAAAATTTTAATCTTAACCGTTTCAACAGCCGTTTCAGAGTTAAATCTGCTTAACTGTAATTTTAGTGAATTATAGGAATAGCCTTATATTGCTTTAAATGGAAATTTATTTTACAGAAATTAAAGCAAACAAATATTCTATATCACAATAAAATAGGCATTTGCCTTATGACCAAGTAGTTAAGCAGAATTCTAACTGGTAACGGTAACTTTATAAGTTAACATTTCACTTGAATTATTTGGGAAACATGTCAATTTTATAATTTTCCTAGTAAATAATGAAATTTAATGTAAAATTGTAAAAATTTCAGTTCTCATGAGTGGAGTACAAAAACGTTATGTCCTGCTCGGGTGAAAAGTTCTGCTTTTTCAGTCGGAAACCAGGAAACACTTGCCTTTGGCTTGAATGTTTCATTCGATAAAAACAGTTGACTTTACACCATTGTAGCACAAATAACTATACTAATTATAAAAACAACGATTCCTCTTCAATTTGAGTTAAGGAACCCTATTATTCTAATATTAATTCCAAAATATATATTTTTGACAAAATTTATATTTTTTTTTAAACATTAACATTAACCAAAAGAAATATTTGGTTTACTTCCTTAAAATACGATAAAGAAATATAATCACTAACCAAAAAATGTATATTCTAATAAGTGGAACGGTTTTACAGAGAATATAATTGTGGTGTTCATATTTTCACCATCATTTTCCTATCTTCCTTTCCTGTATTTCCCTTCCATCTTGTAAATACAATTTGTATATAATATTTGTAATTATTATTATTATTATTAAGTTAATAAAAGAAGAGGTTTGGCGCTCCTCTTTNGAGACTTTTCTCGGCCAATTATTTCCAATGTTTTGGCCAATATTGGATAATGTATTCTGTCACCTTTTTTATAAACATCTTTCGTGTTAGGGTCTACGAAAACTGCTCTGTAATTAAANTCCGCCCACTCCTGCGTACCTGCTCTTCTTGAGAAAGCACCTGGCATCTTCAACACTTCATAATGTTTATTGATTATTTTAACCTACCGATGTTCCCTCAATGAAACTAATCCTACAACAAAAGGATTATTTCAAATAATGGTAAATACTGGAAATATTGATATTCTAATTTAATAAAGTGAATGAATTAAAAGATAATATCTTACAAATTTAATTGATGCACTATAAGTAACAAGTACATTATAGTACAAGTAGTTTAAAAAAATAAACCTGGATAAAGAATTTAGTTTTTTAAAAAAAAATTACCTTAACGTTTCCTCACCAAGGATAAAGNCGGTCAATGACACTAATCCTTTAACAAAAGGATTATTTAAAATAATGGTAAATACTGTAAATATTGATATTCTAGTTTAATAAAGTGATTGAATTTAAAAGTTATATCTTACAAATTTAAATGATACACATATTTGTAGCAAGTATATTATAGTACAAGTAGTAAAAAAATTAAACCTGGATGAAGAATTTAATTTTTTAAAAAGACATTACCTTAACGTTTCCTCACCAAGGATAAAGTTTCTGGACTTGTTTAATGCATAATCGACAATTTTAGAAACAACAACTCCATCTCTGCATAACTTGATTGTGGGTTTGACCAGCTCCTCCCAAGGCAGCACGCCATATTTGTCGTGAAGGGCGTGCAGTCCCTTGAGTTCGCCGGGCACTGCAATTGACAATCCTCCAACCTGCCAGTCCTCAATATTCCGGTCGTCGAACATGCCTTTGTAAGCTTTGATGGGGGCTCTGGCCTGGGCTATTAGACTAGCGACCTTGCCGGTTTTGTGGTCGTAAATTGCCGCGGTAAACGATCCTCCAATTCCGCGCAAGTGAGGGATAGACACCATCTCACAAAAGGAAACAGCAATCGCTGCATCGGCTGCAGATCCCTTTTTGCGTATCATGTCCTTTCCTATTTTTGCACATTCTGCCCCATTCGTCGCCACCGATGCTCGGTTATTTTTGGAGATAACCGGGTGAAAGCAAGAAATTAAAATCACAAACACTAGAAATCGCCACATGATTCTTTTTGTACTCAGAGTACTCGTGTAATAGAGTCACGTACTATTTATATGAACAATTTCAATTTTCTCTGTTAAATTAGCGTTAAATGACGGCTCATTAATTTATAATATTGCAATATTGTTTTATCGGGTTATAATTGATATTCATCCGTGATTTTTTATGAATAGCATTTTATAGTTTGCCATACGCAAGCACTGATTAATACAATCTCCCCTTTTATTTTAATAATTAAATATACTTTTAGTTCGATAAAATAATTTATTATTGAATACTAACATATTATAACCCTTTTTGGCCCCAATGGACTTTTGCATTGAAATAATTTCTAACTGGAGTGATTTTATTTAAAAACTCAAATTGTTTACAATATTATTATATTTTAAAAAAGCTACGTACCACGTATTTTAGTGATCAATTTAATGATATTACATATTGTTGTCAAAACCATTTCGTTCTGAGTATTCCCATTTCACTCTAATAAACATACTGTGTCTTATTTGTTCCACAACGGTTTTTATTTTTAATTATCGATTAATTGGTTTTTTTTCAGTATTACACAAAATAGCGTTCAATAAACATGTGAAATAGGTTACTTATGCACTCATTTGGTTGGCGTAATAGCCTTAAACCCTCTATGCCAGAAAATACTATCCACGATTATGACTTTAGGAGCTGTTCTATTATGTCAATATTGGTATTCAGAGATGTACAAAGAAGACAGTTTTCGGTAGCCATCACTACTTTATTTGAATTCGATTTTTTTTATACTATTTTCTCATATTTCAAAATCAGGGTTTTTAGACTTTCAATGTGAGCTATTGGCGGGTTGCTATGATTTCGAAACCCAAACTTTCGCAATTTTGTATATATTTCTGATTGTTTAACTACTCTCATCAATAGATTGTTTAAATAAATAAATAAATATGCCCCGTAGCGAAGAAAAAGGTGGTGCGGCTATAACGCTGACCCATTCGGCATGTGCGGTTTTTCGATTTTTAACAATTTCGCAAAATTTATTCAAGTCTTTGCAAATCTGATATGACATGAGGTTGTAATCTGTTAAGAGATATACAATAATAATAATATTTCCCACAACATTTCGCTATGGAACTGGGAGTAGTCTCAACCATCGGGTGTAAGACTTTCCATGATTAATTGTTTTCAGTGTATTAGTAGTCAATTAATAGCACCAGAGAAATATTTTGTGCAAAATTGAAATTCCAGCGACTTGTGGTTCCAGAGATATCACAAAAAACAAGTGCGGTTTTTACCTTAATTCACAGAGTTTTTTGTTTATTTTTTAAGTTTTTCCTCTTTCCTAAGTTATTAATCAACTGGAATGTTACTATTATTGAATTTTACTCACATACACTCTGTCAAGTAAGAGCGTGGTCGACTTTACCGACAGGTTATAAGGATCTGGAAATCGTTGCCACTAGAACACTCCATCAAATTAGTAGAAAACTTGCCTCGGAGATGCCAGGCAATTATTGACACCGATAGTGACTGGAGACATTATTAACCAAATTGCATCATCGTTTGTAATGTGCACAATGTATTTATAAATATAATTTAATAGTGTTTGTAAATATCTATTAGTTTAATAATTCAATTTTTTTTTGTAATCTTGAATTGGAATGTTAACAATTTTGATTGAAATGCTCATTATCTTTTGCCAACATGACTAGACAAATTGGTCACTTGATTTGAAGAAATGGAACTGATGGCACATGTTCTTGAGAGGATGATTTTCAGTTTTGAGAAGAAGATTCGTAAGGATTAGAGGCTATGTCAATTTATCTACTTCATTGCAAAGTGGCTGGTTATAAGACAAACGTAATGTCGAAAACCACATTAGGAGAATAGCATATTTTCGTTAATCGATAAAAATATGTTTAGTCATTCTTTAATAATAATAATTGATTTAGTTTTTGTGAACCTTAAGATTTTACTTTTTAAATAATTGTGTCGAACAGCACTTGATTTTGAACTTGTTTTGTTTAACAATCAATTTAACAGTATGATTATCTACACAAAGTTTGACCAATCAAACAGTCAGCTTTTGGGATACTAATTAAGAATCAACTTAGAAAGTAAATTTGCTTATGAAGTACAAATAGAATCAGTTCCGAGCATTGTTTGAATAGAGCTCGTTATAACTCCATACAGAATTTGATTGCCGGAAATAATAGTTCGTACACCATAAATCATGGGAATGGGCAAATTACTGTTGTTATTTGAGGCTGATTAAATGAAATAGTTTTCTATCGTGGTAAATTATTAGAGAATTACTAAAATTATAGATTTTTCAATCAGTTATTAATATAATCAGACGCTAAATAATTCTCGTCTCAGTAAAAAATAATTTAACTTTAAGGTTTTAATCGCACCCATCACTAAAATTATGCCCTTGATTGTTTTCAATTAAGTACATATAAGGTTAAATCACATTCAAATACACTAAACAGACCCTGATGGATTTTCAAAGACCCAAGTAATAATGCTTTTAACGTAACCTTCGGGGTGAAATAGAAGATTTGGGATCGAAAAATTTCATGGAAAAGATATAGTACTATAAGCTTTATTGTGGTTATTTGGCTGAAATTATATTTTTCGTTTAAAGGATAACTTCTCTTTTAATTTCTTAAATAAATTATCGTTTTGTGTTATACAAATTAAAAGGTCAAGATAATACAGTGAAACCCATAAGAATTGATTGCTCTTAATTTATAGATTAATTGAGTGGGGGCGCATGGTAAAAAGAGGTAAATAAATTTAACCCTCAGCGACCCGAAATAATTTTGAAATATACCAATCCTTAAACCTTGGAAACCTTTGCAAAACAAAAATAAAATAATTTTTTTTTATTAAAGAAAAACTCTTTTAACAAAGTTATTGCTTAGTACACACAATAAAAGTTATTTTGATTAAATAATGTTTTATTACAAAAATTTGTTTTCACTTTTTTAGAAGAGTTTTTTCGAATTTTTAATGAGCAAATAAGGGCTTGCATTCAATGTTTTGGTCAGAATTGGTCTTGTTATAATGCATGTTTCGACTTACTACTTTAATTAATTATATCTCTCATAGCTCGTATTCGTAAGTTAAGTATTTGGTTAATATCTTTATATTTGAATAAGAGGTATAACTATATCCATTAAAACAAATCATATTTCAATATATTATATTCTTATAATATTTGTGCAAGTATCTAACTAAAAGTTGTTTAAACCATAAACACATCTAATATTAAAGTAATATAGTCTTTAAAATTGCAGTAAAACATTGCGAACTATCTTTTGAGTCAAATTCATGCAACCAAATAAGAAATTTCATAAAGTTAACATTTGGTAGGGTAAATACTATAATACTTTGGAGCGGATGAAATCTGGCTAGAAATTGCAACTTAATATTGCGTTTTAAACATAAATATAGTTTCCCAAATGTAATTAAAAACATTTAACGTTTTACTGTACGATTATTGTTTTTATTTTAAAAATTCTGAAAACATCCATTTTTGGCTGGCTTTTGGTTAAATAAATCACCGTCTCACAGGTATATAATCAAGATTTGTGAGGGATGTTAATTAATAAAACACCGAGTTTTCCAAACGATGATAAATTTTTTATTGCAAAAAGTTACGACCAGCGATTGGTCTCGAAGTATTACTAAAAAATTTTGAATCTAGAAGAGCAAATATCTGATGTAGTACTTATAGGTGGTTATTCTGGGCGGTGGAGGGGAGGAATCTAGAGATTTGTCCAGTTTTCCAAAATGGTCTTTAGAAAGGTCATCGAGATAAATATTGAGAATTAAGTTGTTTACTTCCAAAATAGTTGCTGCATTTAAATTAATTAATTTCGTCTCTTTGATAAGAGACTATTAATTTGGAGCCAAAAAAATTCAGTTTTGGATTTTATGACTGTTACAAGAAATGTTATTTATTTCCTAAAAATTTAATTAGTTTGATTATCTGTTATTCTTCTAAAAAGTATTAATTTGAATCTTCACCGACAGATGACAAACTTCTATTAACTAAGATTCACTACCTGTAATAACCTATAACTATATACTAAACTTAAAATTCATTTTGATGTAATTTTATTGTTAAGGATGAACTAGCAGTAGAGTAATTTTTGGTTGCAGCAAAAAGGCTAACCCAATAAAATATCACAGATGGGTCTCTCAGACCCATCTAGGTTGGTTAGGGTGAAAAAAATTTAAATTTTGTATTGTAGTTAAACTGAAATGTAAACTAAAAACTTACTTTGATCAATTGATTGTTTACTTAATTAAATTTAATTCTTCAATCGTGTTATCATCAGTTTATAAAACATGCTTTTTAGTAATTTAATCTTGTATCTGACAATTTCACACATGACTTGACTTTTGGCTGGGCCTGAGACGAAGGCATGTTGAAATTAATTGATCTGGAAACCTGATGCTTAGACAACTTCGAAGCTCAGCTGTTAAATTAAGATGCACTTGAGTGGTAAAATCATTTGACAAAATAAAATTTAATTTAATTATATTTTTGACAAACTGACGTTTTATATGGATTAAATTGGAATAATAGATACATTATAAATTATCATATTCAATAAATTTATCAAAAATCATATTACATAATGTTGCTTTAGCTTGAACGAAACTTTATATTTGCAATATATATTACTAAAATTTTTTCCAAAAATACTAGAACAACTTTGAGACATATGATATGAGATGATTAATCTCTAAGGTTGTTTAAAATTGTTGATTCACAGCTTGTGATGACTTGCTGATAAATTGAAGTAAAGATAATTCAATTTGTTAAGGAATTGACCTTTTGTGAGTCCCAATTGTACGTGCGAATTTATTTTTTATCAATTGGAATTGACGAAGGCCGTTTTATTACACCAATAATCTAATTGATTGTAATTCTGTTCTATTTCCTTTTGATATCTACGAGTATTTACCCTAGAGATTTAATAGGAATTGGATACCATTTACATTACTATACACGTCGGGTTAGTTAAAAGTGAAGTGATACAGAACCAAAGCGAATACTAAAGAAACTGTCTCTCAAATTGGGAAATTCCTTACTTTCTCTGTTTTCAAACACGTTCGCTTTTTGACATCTGGACACTGATCACTTTCAATTTTTGTTAAGTTGGCGGAGTTCTCAAAAATAGAATTTCATTGATTTGGAAGAAACATTGTTTTAGGAATTTTATTATAAACAGAATGAAAAGGAGTACAGAATTTAGTACTGATCACCTAAAATTTTTATTTGACAATCTTTTTAAAATTATTAGAATATATTATTTAATGAGACAATATTGATACATTAAAATTTTTAACTTTTTATATTCTTCGGAGAAGAAAACATTAGTTGCCAATTTGTGGCAAGAAACCAATTTTTTTTATGTTAGCGTATATTAGTGAATTACGTTCTTACCACAACTTGAGTCACCACCCAGAATAGATCCATTTAAGGCCATAGGGGAAGTATGTACAAAATGGCATGGTGTTTTGTTTTTGGACCATAATTCTTTATGGGTAGCACACAACAACGCCATATTATACAGTAATCATGTTTGGTTATCTATTTATTAAAATTNATATTAGTAATTCGATAATTATTATTAAAACCGTTCTCAACGGAAAATATTTCAAAAATAATGTTGTCAACAATT